>JANHFT010008758.1:11929-31243 GCA_032467955.1 Pseudoxenodon macrops
CCTCTTCCTTTCTTCCTTCACTAGCTGCCTTATCCCTTCCCGGGATGGTATTTAAGTTCCCTGGTATCTCTTTTTTTCCAAAATTCTTCTTATCGAATTTAAATCTTCCCAACAACATTGACATGTAAAACTCCCCTTTGACAATTCTTCCCTTGTTTTTAATTTAAAGTCTCCTTCATAAAAAGTCAATAAATTTGCATAAGTGAACCAAGTTTATGTGGCTATTGTTTCTCTTCTATGAACCACTTTTTAGGCTGATAACCATAGAGGAGTTTTGGAAGTCAATCTCAGTTTATATCTATTTGAAACTGTCAATATGGCATGCCTTACAAAATGATTTTGAAAATCTCTATTAACCTTTAGCATACCATATATAGGCATGCCACTCAAACCTTAAATCAGATCCATGTCATTCATATTTTGAGCACATGACTTTACATGGTCATTTTCAATTTGTATGGACCTAGTTCTTGACATCCTCCCAGAAAGCCATTAAAAATAAGACAGGCTCATGCACAATTAATGAGGTCCATGCCAAGTGCACCCAGAAAATAAGAAAATAGATGGCTATGTAAATGCAACTGAACAGAATATAATCAACAGAAGCGACTAAACCTAATGAAGTAATCATGTCAATCATAATATGTCTCACTTGCACAAAGTGTGTGTGCAAGTGCAAGTGCAATGCATTGTTTTTGCATTTTCTATTCCACCTTTAAAGTTGAAACAGACTGGGAGGCTTATTTCGGGATAAATTGCTGCATTTTGAAGATGGACATGGATGCCTTAAGCTTCACAGAAGCTTAACATATCTGTTTTGACCTTTAATTTATAGGCCAAAATAATTTAAAATCATGCTGCGAAAAATCAGATAATTTCCTGCCAAATTGAAAGATGCGAATTCAGGATTGGGTCATGGATTGCTAACTTCTGATATATGAAAGGTACCGGTACTTATCCCTCAGCTAAGCAGAGAAGCACTTTGTGCTTAAACAGAAAACCCTCTCCATTGTGATAAAAGAATCGGAAGGATTCTGAAAGCACTTTTTCAATCATCGCATTTTGCTAAAAGGCATATGAGGGCTTCTGTTTTTTAATTATTTTATTGAATTGTACAAGTATATTCCTTGTGCCTTTCATTACTTGATTTTCAATATCTAAGAATGCCTCACATGTTTTAAATAAGATCCTATAAAAGTTATTATCTTGATGTCATTAAGATTTGACTTTTCATTGTGTGCCCAAAATATTTTTAACTTCGTTATCACTACTTCTAGTAAGTATCTGCTTTTACTTACCATGATTAAAACTTAACAATTATTAAAACTTATGGCCTAAAAAAGAATTGAAAGTGAGTGGCACAAGGCTCAGAAAGCTTCTCTTTTAAAAGTTTGGGGTTGAAGCTCTGTACATTCAGCAAAATTTCATGGTGCTGAATTAATGTGCTCACTGTGTTTTACTGTGTTAGCTTCCTTTTCTTGAGGACTTCTATGTGGTGGAGGAAACGTTTGCATAGTTATTTATTACATGTTTTGGCATTCATCATGAAATATTTTATTGTAATATGGAAAAAAATAATGCACAAGCTTACCCAAAATGCAATATTTAGAAATTAATTATTCAAAGCATGTACAGAAACAAATATATATGGATCCTATCTAGAAAAATATTTCAAAATAACAAACCATTAATATTTAAGCAAAGAATCAGCTTGGATCTGTGAATTGTAGAATGGATGATTCTTCGCTGAAAATTACAATGTAAAATCAGCCACATGTACTCAGTTGTTCCCTGTGAGGAGATTTCAAGATAGCAATTTTTACACTGGGAAACAAGGGAATAACCATCTTCTCAAATCACAGTTGAAACCTTTAAAAAGACTCTGTCTGCATACTTCTTTTTCTAATCACATTCAGAAATTGCTTATTAACTACTTTTCAGCTAATAGGAACCTTTCAATAGGCAAGTCTGAAAATTCTGGATGAGTCTGCCCTCAATCGTTAATAAAATAAAAAAATTAACTACAAGATTAAGAACTGCAAAATGGAATAAATAGGAAAAAGCTAATTAAAAATTTATTTACTTTTAGTTATAAATTTATAAAATGGATGCAGATATATTTGAAATAAGATTTTGGAGTTAATTGTAAAAATATGGAAAATTTGCTTTGTTTTGAAATTGTTCTACAACAAAAGAAATAAACAAAACATTGTTTAAATATTGGATGCTCAAAGGAATTAACAATTACAATTAAAGTAGAAAAATATATAAACCCGATTAACAGCTGCAGAATGATGTAAGCTATAATCTTGAATGTTATCTTTAAAAAGTGGAATCAGAAGTTAAAATCAATAATGTCATTAGCAATATTTGCTTTTATGGATAGTTTGTGTTTAAAAAATATTTTGGAATAAATGGGAGAAAAGCAGCAGGTTTTATCTGACAAAACACTGACTGAGTGGGCAATGAAAATGAATCTATAAATGATCAGCTAAAAGAATAAAATGAAAAAAAGATGTTCCACTGGGCATAGAAAAGAAATTGGTTGATATTTTAAAAATCCAAAGGCAATTACAAATAATAAGCCAACTATGTGATCTGGATAATTCTTTTATATTAAATTTACAAAAGAGTCTTGTTAAAGCTTGAATGAATCTTGTGTGAAGAGGTAAAAAATGAAATAAGGTTTTATGATATTACATGAATAGACCAATGATTAAGATTGTTAGAAATTAAAAAAAAAATGGAATATAAAGTTGGTTTATTTGATCAAAGTTAAAATAGAGGTGTTGTTATTCTAACAAGTGTTAATGGACTTTTGCTGATACCAGGACTGAAATGATAATGCTTAATGAATTTTTTAATAGATAAAAGATATGATAAGTGATGAAGCAATCATTGGTTGCAAATTCAGAGGAGATGAACAGTTACCAAAGTTTTTTATATTTGTTGTGATGAAGATTAGAAATCATTTGTTTATCTATTTCATTTCTTTAATATTCTCTCTCTCTTTCTTTTTCTTTCTTTTCTGTTTTTTCCTTTGCACATTTTACCCTTCTTATTATTTACTTCTATTTGTTTTAGTTTTTTATTATTACAGTTATAATATTGAATTTTTAAAAAAATACAGTGGTAACTTGTACCAACCTTCAATTTATTGGTTCAAGTAATTGAATTAAATTAGAAGCCTCCACATTGATTTAGATGATTTGGAAACTTCAGTGCTTACCCAAAAATGGTTTTATTCAAAATAGAAACTGACTTGATTTTATCCAAAAATTAGATTTGGATGTCTCAATCTAATTACTGATTCAAACTGAATTGAAATAATATTTAAATTGAATTGACCTAAAATTGAATTTACATGATCATGCAACCATAGTCTCCATTTGGCACTTGATGTCTCCAGTTGTAGTCCTGTGTGACACCTTCTTCTTTTATTTAATTGGCATGATATGAAGACAAGGTCTTTCATGTGTCATCTGGGAAATCATAATGGTCCCAAGAATGGAATAGCTGTACTTATTTAATTTATTCAGTACAAATTTTGCCCTCTTCATTTTTAATCAAAGGACATTTTCCATGAATAGGCTAGAAGGGATTTAAGATAAAAAAATTAGGAGAGAAAAGCCAAAAGCAAAGACATAGTCAATACTATGTTGAGTAAACATAACTGGAACTGTGTTTCAGTTTGTTTTCAGTATTACACTCATGCTATCAAAGCATTAGGAAAATAATCTAGAATATTGCAGAATATCCCATCCTACAATGATGCCAAACTGCTGAAATGATATGTAACTAATTCTTTACATATATTTTTAAAACAATTGCTGCATCTTGAGATATGAGATGTCTAAAAGAGAACTGCCCTAGAACTGTCAAAAGTTTAAATAATAATAAAAAGGTAGCCCACTAAAGAAAGAAAAAACTTCTTTACTCTTTAATTAATTTTGTAGCATGTCCATATATCTCATTAAAATGTTGCTGAAGGGGAAACCTAGTTATAGGGTTCTGGATAAGATTTCTATTATATCTAGTGCAATTTATGACAATATAGCCATTGCAATAAATTGGTGCAAATGCTACAACCATGTAATGATGTAATTGGAGAACATCACACTCTTATTTAAGATTGTATTTTTATTTACTATATATTATTTCTTATTATTATCCTACCTTTCCAGATACACATCTCCTCATGAATATTAATAATCATAAATAACAACTTTTTTATTGGGCAAATGGTGATGATGACTTTGGGTAGGATCCTGGAAGATGAAATCCAGCTAGAGGATGTTTCTGGATGGCATCATCTGTATTTCTCTTCCTTTCTCTCTGGGGATCTTTTCCACAGGGCAATTGACAGCATGTATTTTCCTATTAGAAGGGGTGGAATCCAGCCACAGCAGGATAAAGGCCAATTATTCTTATTTGAAGGAACATAATATATAAATTGATGAGCAGCTCAGCACTTAGTTTGGACTATTTGGAAAATGATGTCAGAACTTTGAAATAAAACTAAAAGATTGTGTCTTTAAGACTATCTAAGGAGTCTTTGAAGAATTAAATAAAACAATATTAAAATATATTTGGCAAGAGAAAAAAGCAAGGTTAAGTTTTAAAATGTTACAAGATTCTGAAAACAGAAGGGGTTTTGGGCTGCCAGATTGGGAATTGTACTATCAGGCTTCCGTACTCCCTTGGGTGAAATAATGGATTGGTTTGAAACACCAAAGATTATTGACTTTGCAGGGATATGATCTCCAATTGGGCTGGCATGTTTTTTTATGGTATGGAAAAAACAAAATGCACAACTATTTCCAAAGACATTAAATTAGACATGCATTATTATTAGTATGGGAGAAAATTAAAGAACATAACTATTTGAAAATACTGATCTGGCTCTCCACAATGGAGGCATTTATTCATCCAAATGTTATTGATATAGAAAAAATTACTACATATAAAGACATTTTGAATGAAAAGGGGGAACTTAAAACTAAACAGGAATTGAGTGGTCAAGGGATTGAGAGAACATGGTGGTCAGATACAATCTCGATATGAGAAAGATGCTAAAATGTATGGTTTTTATAAAGAATTAACAGAATAAGATCAGATATTAACAGGGCAGATGAAAAACTAATAAAGAAAATATATAGCTATTTGTTAATTATTAAGATGGAAGATGAATAAGTAAAAGAGAAAATGATAGTATGGGCTAAATTTTTTTGTTATCCGATTGAGTTACATAAATGGCAGCAACTATGGGATAGAAATTATAAATTAACGATGTGAACTGCATATAAAGAAAATCTTTTCAAAATGTTTTATAGATGGCATTTCTCGCCCCCATGATTAGCAAAGATGTTTAGGGACATGTCCGCAAAATGTTGCAAATGTCATCAGACACCTGGTTCGTACTATCATATGTGGTGCTCATGCCCAAAAGTAAAAAATATTGGACAAAAATACATCCATGGTTGGAAAAAATTGTAAAACATCATATTGATTTGAAACCAGAAATATTCTTGTTGGGCATGTTACCAAATAAGTTCAATAAAGGGAATGCATATCTGATTTTACATGTACTGACTGCAGCTAGAATTGTATTTGCACAACAATGGAAAAGTAAAGAGATCCTAATAGATGAAAATGTGATTCAAAAAAATACTTGAATGTGCAGAAATGGATAGGCTAACACTTACAATTAAGGAAAAGAAAGAAACTGAATACTTTTTGACCTGGGACCTATTTTATCAATGGTTAGCTGACAAAAACAAGATCTAGAAACAGAGAAATATATGGAAAGGATCAATGATATATTTATTTATTTTATTTTTTGTCAAGCATGTATTAGATAACAGATATAAGTATTAACATGATTATGAATACAAGAAATGGATACGACAGGGACAGTAGGCATGTTGATGCACTTATGCACGCACCTTAAAGACCTCTTAGGAATGGGGTGAGGTCAACAGTAGACAGTCTAATGGAAATATAATAAGCTAAGAGATTTTATTTGATCCAAAATATCCAAAGGAAATGAGTGTGAGTCCTAGAATGCTACCTTGGGGGACACCACTGTTAACAGGTGCAGGATTTGGTAGGTTGTTCCCTATTTTGATCACTTGTTGTCTGTTTGACAGGAATGCAGCTATCCAATTATGTAGAGGTCCAGAGACGCCATAGGATTTTAGTTTTAGAAGTAGTTTGTCATGTACCATTGAAACAAGGGCTTTACAGAAGTCTATGTAAATTGCATCTATTGCTTTGCAAGTTTCATAGTCCATATGTTTTTGCAGTGTAGAAGTTGTAGATTACAGGATATTTGTTTTCTGAAACCAAATTATTTGTTAGAGAGTAGGTTGTTTGTTTCTAAGTGGAGTGTAATGGATTGGTTACAGCATAAAGAGATTGGTTTGTAATTTTCAACTAGGCTGGGATCTCCCTTTTTGAAGATAGGGATGACCATGACTAGTGACCAGTGGTTTAGTAGGGAGCTAGTACTGAAAGATTTTTCAAAGATTATGCTCTTTGAAAAATCAAAGAGGACTATGTGAAGTATGCACATAGTCCATCAGGTCCGATAGATAGAGATGTCTTTAGACATGCGTAGTGCCTCTTCAATGTTATCTTCTGTGAAATCTATTTGTGTTAGATCATTGTAATTGTTTGTGGTATGACTAGGGAATGTTGGGCATGAGCCATTGCTGTTTACAAAGACTGAGCAGAAGAATGTGTTAAAGAGGTTGGCTTTAACTGCTTCATCACTACAGTCTTCCCCGTTAAGCCCTTTTAGTGGTGGGATACTTTTTGAGTCTTTGTTATTTATAAAATTATAGAAGGCACGGTTGGATTTCATTGGTTTTCCTCTTGTTTTATGTGATAATTAGTGCATTCAGTCTTTATTTGGTAGCATATATTTTTATAGTGGTTTTTAAAGTTAGCTACATAGCCAGTTTTGTTTTTTCGCCAAAGAGATTTTTTTTATTGGAGCTTTCTTATTGACATGGGTAATTTGTTTTTTCTGGTTTTGGTGGTTATTAGTGGTATGTATAGTTTAATAACTCTTTTGACTTCAAGTAAGAAAATGTTATAATAGTCTTGGCAGTGTTACAGCGAGAATAGAATTTGCCAATCAAGGGATGAGAGATCGGTGTCTATGAGTTCATCGTTGGCTTTTTTGAAGTTGTAATTGGTTATCCTATCATTATGGTGATTTTTGTAATGCCATATATTGAGACAAAAGTCAATCATGCTGTGGTCACTTTTGGAAAAGGGTTCTTTTATTTGTAGTTCATAAATTGAGTTTAAACTGTTGCAGAAGATGAGATTGAGACAGTTGTTGAGTCTAATGTTGTTAGTTACTAGTTGATCTAGTCCCAGATTAGTAATAGCGTTATATAGGGTTGCATGGATGGGTTCAGTTGTACACTTGTTTAGGGTCCAATTAATAAGAGGTAGATTGAGGTCACCAAGAAAGATAAGAAGTTATGGGCAGGAGGTTGCCCATGTTAGTAGATGTTGTAATTAGGGCTCTGTAACATAGTAGGAAGTGAAGTGTGGTATTTAAGTACAGTTCGCAGATGATGGTTTCAGGAAGTTCATGTGTAACTTGAATATTTTTTAGGTTTAGTGAGTTTTTATAGAAGATAGCTACTCCACCTCCTCTGCAGGTTTTGCGGTCAGACCAGTAAATAAATTACGTTCAAAAATGTAATAAATTTAATGGTATCATTGAGTTTGGGACTAAAATTGGGGAGACAGATACAGATACCTAGGTTCAGAATTCTAGGTTCTTGAAACATAGAAATTAATTGAGTGACAGTTATTCTTTCTCAAACAAACCTATCTTACAGGGTTATTGTGAGAATGAAATAAAGAAGGAATCTTAGCTGAGCTCAGAAGAAAATAAATAAAAATACAAATAGTATAAGCCTAAATAATAAAAAGAGTCAGGACAAACTCTTTTATTTTCATTCTGTTGGATACTTTTACTTATTACCTAATAAAGATGACATCTCATTTATTTATAATTTATGTGGCTGCCCATCTTATTGTGATGACTCTGGACAGTTTAACATAATTTAAAATAAAAATGTAAATAACATAAAACAAGAATAAATGTAACAGCAACCAAGGCAAAAGCTGTTGTGTGACAATAATGGTTGATTGGTCCTAAACTGTAAATCAATGTTCCTAGAATTTTTATTAATTTTTAGGATATCAGGACTTGAGCTCTAACTAAAGCTTATGGTTTTTTACTGTGATATTGCTAAATGGTACATGTGTAAATACACAGTACACATGTGCTATGTAAATAGTACAGCTATATAGCAGAAGCTTTATTTTAAGAGAAAGTTTATGTATTTTTTATGTATCCTAAATACAACAATAATCTCAGAATCTTTATGTAGCAGCAATGCCAATATGGATTTGAGGTATTGTCTCCATAAAAGCTTCTGAAATAATAAATTGCTTAGATTTTAAGATGGTGTAAGATATCATTAGGGAAGCAGTGGCTCAGTGGCTAAGACACTGAGCTTGTTGATCGAAAGCTTTGCAGTTCAGTGGTTCGAATTCCTAGTGCCACATAATGGGGTGAGCTGCCATTACTTGTGCCAACTTAGCAGTTCCAAAGCACATAAAAATGCAAGTAGAAAAATAGGGACCATCTTTGATGGGAAGGTAACAGCGTTCCATTCGCCTTTGATGTTTAGTCATGCCGGCCACATGACCACAGAGATGTCTTTGGACAGCGCTGACTCTTCGGCTTTGAAATAGAGATGAGCACCGCTCCTAGAGTCAGAACGACTAGCACATACAGGTATGTGTGAGGGGAACCTTTACCTTAAGATATTATTTTGGCTACAACATTCTCCTTCAGTTATTCCCCTGAGGTAAAAGAAAAACGTACCCTAAGCTTCATCTTTGAAACAAATGAATGTGAAATACCTGGAAACATCAGAGAAGTTGGATGGATTGTTATTATGTATCTTTTTAAATATTTAAATTTTTAATTTTTAATTATTATTAGTAACTTAGTTGTATTTTGTTTTTAACATATTCTTAACATTTATTAACAAACAAACTCATAAATGCAAATGTTATCCATTTGTATTATGGAAATAGTTAATATGGTGATTAGCTAAGTCATCTGTAAATATTTGATTATGTCAAATGTTTGCAAACATACAAGAGTAAAATGTTTCTTACTAGAGAATACACCATCAACTGGCAGGTGGCAAAACAGATAAAGGTAATAGCTCCTTAGGGATACAGGGAAGTCTTCAGTAGCTAGTGAACAAATTTAATAGTCCATTTAGAAAATGCAAGAACATTTGTTTTCTTGTCTAGTTTCCTCTTCCTAACTAAATAATAGTTCTTCATCTTAGAGTAACCCTTCTGGCTTTACTTAGCTGAAATTTATTTGTTGCATTCTAGGTTTTAATGATTGTAAAGAATTCTGCATGGATTTCATTACCATGAATATAATATTTTGTTTCTTTGTTTGCTTCACTGATGATTGTTGCTGAATATGCCTGCTGTGTGTGGAATTCTCAATTTACATCAGCTCAACACATTGTAATTTTGAAGTTGGTTGATGGAAATATTTCTCTAATTGCCCACAAAATATTAATTTTCAGATGTTGCTACTTAGTTCTATAGTGGCTTCATAAAAAGGATATTCAGAAAGCAGATTTCAAAGTCTGAAATAGAGCTAGTTTAATTATTAACATCTGTACATGATTAGGTGAATGACATATTTTGTAGAATTTTGTGACAAGAATGGACTTGTTTTCGGAACAATGCACACTTGTCCAAGCCAAGTCTTTGGGATCTTGTGTAGCTGCTGAGGTGCTAATAATGAAAATCTACTTCCTTGGCAGCCAGCAAGACACAGATGATCCAGAGTCTAGACAGGTACTGTGGGAGCAGAAATATCATTAGAACTTTTGAAAAGCAAATTGGCAGACTAGTAAATAGTTATAACGTCATAGGAAAATTACTGAAAGAACAAATTATAGCAATTTATGAAATTTTGTCAAGTTGTCTGTGGTATCGTTTTATTAAATTCTAAAAAAAACCCAACCTAGATAGACTTGAAATCTGTAACCTTATGCATAAATCTTTGCCATACAGGTAGTCCTCAACTTACAACAATTCATTTAATGATTGTTCAAAGTTACAACTGCACTGAAAAAAATGACCTATGACTGGGTTTCACACTTACGACCGTCACAGCCTCCCCATGGTGATGTGATCAAAATTCAGATACTTGGCAACTGGCATGTATTTAGGACAGTTGCACTGTCCTGGAATCATCTAATCACCATCTGTAGCAAAATTAAAGTGAAGCTAGGTTCACTTAAAAACACATGATTCAATTAACAACTGTAGTGATTTGTTGAACAACTGTAGCAACAAAGGTTATAAAATGAGGCACAACTCATTCAACAGCTGCTTTGCTTATCCATGGAAATTTTGAGCTTTGCTGTCGTCATAAATCAAGGGCTACCTGTAATTTACATAAATCTCAATGGAGTTTTAGTGGTAGATTGATCAGTTTAGGACTGCATTATCAGCTTTTCAAAATGATCTAGGTAGATCAAATGCCTGTCTTAACAAGTAGATAAAGATTGCATTTATAATCCATGGATTCATAAATATTTAGTAATGTTTTCCTATTTTCCAAGATTTGTTCTTCTCACTGAGCAACTGAGTAAATATGGCTTCTTTTTAAAAAAAATATGAAATTATAATGATTATAATGGATGTTTGTAAAGGAAATACAGTTATTTGTCATAAAGCCATATTTTGTCTCTCTAAATTGGGACCTACAATTTCTAATCATCATCAATGTACTACATCAAAGGTTTAGGGACTGAAGGTATGCAATTATTGGCAATAACATCTTATTGACTGAAGTTATCCATCACTACTAAAAGTATATGTCTATCCATTAGCCAAGCATATACAGAATTTTTTTGAAGAATGACAAACTTGCTATCAGATTCAAAAGACAATATTAGAGTTTGGCACGGTCTTACTAATTACATTTGCAGCTGAATCTTTGGCTGCAGAAATTGCCCAATTGTTTTATGTCAGTCCTGCTGATAGTCTGTTTTTACTCAGCCCTACTTTAGGATAAAACACAGGAAAACGGAGATTCAATTAATGTTTCAAAACTCACCATAAGATTGTATGAATCTTTACTACTTAACTGAGTAAATCCACTGACAACCATCTAGGATAGGGGTGTCAAACTCACATCATCACAGCATTGTCCCACAGTATTGGGACTTTCCCCCCCTTTGCTATACAGGGCATGGGTGTGGCCAAAATGTGATGCATCTGGTCCATGGGCCAAGAGTTTGACAGCCCTGATCCAGGATGTTTGTAAAGAAAAACTCAACAGAAACCCAAGGATCTTTAAGAAGTAACATGAGCAAAAACACACATTATCTTGAAGTCTCAAAACAAAATTGATCAGGCTGGTTGTTTATAGAAAATAGAGGGAGATGTAGACATTCATCTCCCAAAGCTTCATCTGAATGTTTGTCCATCCGAAACTTTACTATTTTATAAACTATATGACACTCCTAAATCTATATCTGGCATATATCCCACTAATTTATGATTAACAAACTAATTAATGTTGACCTGGATAACATTCAGTGAAAACATATTTGTTTGAAAATCACTCAGAGATAGTGCATTTTTTTTGCCCCCTTTAGCAAAAGGGGGAAAAGTCCCAATACGTCATGTGATGCTACCATGATGATGTGAGTTTGATACCCCTGCACTAGATTGAATCCTGAATCCATTTATTGTTCAATATTTTTGATAGAAGAGAATCAGGCTGTATTGAGAATCAGTTGAGAATCAGGCTGTATTGGAGAGAGATTTTAAAATGATAAGCTGTAAGAATGATATTGGTAAAGACATTGCACAATACTTTCAAATAAAACTGGCTGATATTTGAATACCTGAAAGTGACATACAAATAATGAATCATAAAAGTTAATCGGATGTGTGGATTTCAACTTGGACACTCTTCTGATTCTTCTGATGTTTATGAAAAAAGAGAAAATGAAAAGAAACCAGCTTTTGGGACACTACTTAAAAAGAATAAACTTCAAGACTTAAAAGCAACAAGATGGATTATTAAATTGGCTTATTTAAATGTTAAAATATGTATACATATTTTTCTATTGTATACATGTTTTTATATTGACCAAGACTGAATGATTTGTCTACAATAAATATTTTATTGTAGGTAAGATATAGAAAGAAGAGAAAGTGATGCTAAAATTGGAGGAAACTTAAATCTGTGAAGGACTCTCTGAGAGAACAAATAATAAGAAATTAATTTGTGGTATATTAGTTGAAAAGATTAATTTTTTTAAATGTTAGGATTTTGGAATCATCAGCCAACCCATCTGAATTATAAACATTAAACTTAATGAAAGATAGTAAAAATAACCAAAAGGTGTAATAATATCATAGCAATCATTGCCCTATTAATCTGATTTCTCTGAAGACTATTAATATCAAGTACTTATTCAATCAAATTCAAGTTTCAGGATTCATTTCTGTAGTAGCCCTTTTAGAGCACTATAGTCAAAGAAGAAAGGGATAAAAGTGTAAACCCACATGTTTGCATTCTTCAGAACTTATGAAAACTTTTGACAAAAAGATATATGCAATACCTGTTTTCATTCAGAAATTCAAATATATCAGATGTAAGATGCTTTATTAGATAAAGCTGTTCCCTGCTGTCCAGGATTTTTACCAAAGATAATATACAATGTCACAGCATAAACTTTCAGTTCACTGAATTGTGCCCACTGTAATAATCAATGTCAACAATAAAATTAAACTGACACATATAAAGGATTGGGGTGAACTGGATCCTTCACATCTTTCATCATTACAAACCTCTGTCTAATTGACTATGAACAGAAAATCTTTCATGTTAAATACACATTTTAGTTTGGATTTTCTTAAGTTTTAGGGTCTGATGTTAAGACACTTAACTTGAAAAGGGAGAACTTTAAAATACATTTTTGGCCTTACTTCAGAAAACAGGCTTGTGAAAACTTTTGGATATTATCCAAAGCTTCAGATGACTAAGTTTTCAGCACTTTTGACAATAACAACACATAATAGACAGATATGTATTTCAAATACTTGAGTTCAAAAACTGAGATCTTAAAGAAATGAAGTATAGATTTTACACATCTGCAACACACTTGATTTTGCAACTATCCTATGAACTAATTGAAGTGACAAAACATAATGTATAAAAACATACAACAATAAATAATGCAACATAGCATAAATCCTAGCATAGCATAAACATTAAAGTTTCTATATAATAATATAAATATTTTTTCTTTATTTTATAATATCTTTAGAATATTGAAAACAGAATAAAAATCAACAAGAACTAATGTTTTAGAATGAAAAAGAAGAAAAAGAAAAGTGTAAAAATCAAAGAAAAGAAAAAATGACTATGAAGAAGTGACTGCTGATATTCTGTTACAGTTGTTATAAATATAACTGTAATTTAATCTCTTTCTCTATGGTTACAACATTGTTTACATTTTTCTATAATCTATTATCTTTATTCTAATAATCAAAATGTATATCATAACTTCATTTTTTCTGTTTCCAGAAAAGGTCAATAAGGGGTTTCCAGTCATCATTAAACTTAGGCAATGTCCTGTCTCTAGTAAAAACTGTCAATTTGGCCATCCCAGCAAGTTCCATCATCTTCACCATTCACTCCTCCATTGTGGATAAAATTAAACCTTTCTTGCTGTTGTCATACATACTATAAAAACAAAATTCCATGATTTCCCCCCCAGCTTCTTATCCATCAATCCCAAAAGAAAAGTCTCGTATATGAATCTTTAAAATTGTATTTATATGTAACAAAGTCCAAAATTTTCTGCTTTTTTACATGTCTACCAAGCATGATAAAATGTCCCATCTTGTTGATTACATTTCCAGTGTAAGTTCTAAAACCTTTATACATTCTAGACAATTTTCCAGAACAATTTTTATAGCAATTATACTTAAGATTATAATATAATAATAAATTTCAATCCTTTTAATAGCATTTTCTCCAATTAAGCCATCTGCATATTATAATCAAAGTTCTATGATCCATCCATTCATTTATTCATTTGTTTCATATTTTATTAAATAAATTGTACACAATTCCATTTCAAATTGCATCTTACAGTATTCAAAACCAAAAGTTCTCTTATCTATTTTACATCTGTCTAATAATTCTGTGTAAGAAACCCAATGACATTGACATCTTTCTACTGCCAACTCGTCTTAATTTTATTCTGTATTCTCCTTCAAAAAATCCTAATATATCAGAGTAAGTTAATCATGTATCTTTAGTAATAATTTCTGTTCTGTAAAATGCTTACTATACTTACAACCGCAAATTTATTTTGAAGCACAACTCAGATTTAAGTATCTTCATGTTCTCACTATGGCCTGACTAACAAAATGATTTTTTAAAAGCTACATTAACCTTAACTTTCTGTACTATAGATATCCATGCTACTTAAATTTTAAGCCATATCCATCTAACTCTAAAAGCTTTTTGTTTCTCCATTCTTTCATACGAACAAACAGTAGGCTGCAAAATATAATTACAGATCAGGTAAGCCGAACATTTCTTATGCATCTTGTAACACCTTACTATATATTTAACTGAACTATAATGTAAAACCATTATAAGTAAAATGCTTTCCCCCTGCTATACAAATTCAGATCTCGGTTTTTATCGTTGTTTAAATGGTAGATATCAAAACTGGCGTTGTCTGCAAGGCGTTCATTGTAATCACAGACATTTCCTCCAACTATGACAATTGTTCTTTTCTCTCATTTAGTTCAGTTAAACTAAGCTAAAAGTTGAGATTTTAACTTTTTTCAATTACTGTTTAAAAGAAATGATTTTGTTAAAAATGTGCATTTAATTTAGCCATATATTTTCATTTGTCCCCTTGCACATATATTTTCTAATGCTTATTTATACCACATGTACTTAGTATAAAGCTAAGAGCCTGAAGAGATCAAATGTATAATTTTAAATTCCTTTCTGGTTTATCAAAATAAAATAAGAAGCAATGAACCGTTAAAATATTCTTTAATTTATCTCTTCTCATAGCGATATGGATGGTGATGGGGCATTGATTTCTAACTTTTCATTATAGTAAACTCCTGCATGGGAATGAAACTAGAGGATCTATGGTTGATTGAACAGTATCTAGAAATTAATCCAGTCAGCTAAAAGGGAAGATTATGGTTTTGGCTGAGCTTTCTTTGAGATATCATGTTTTCCTCGGTAATCCCTTTGTGGTCCAGTCATGGCTGAAATTGACTGGCATTGTGTGTCTCTGTGTGTGTGTGTCTCTCTGTGTTAAACTTCAGCTCTGCTGAAATTTACAAGAAGCTAGCCAACCTGACAATCTTGCTTGATTTCTGTGGGTGTAGTAAAAAAATGGTTTATTCTCACTCATTAAATGTAGTAAATAAAGTACAAAAATCCCAAAAGTTAATATTCAGTAAGGGTTTCATCTTTTGCTAAATCTGTTTTCGAAAAATTGATCTTTTTTATGTGTACCTTTTACTTTGCCTGCACTGTTATCCATTTTTCATTGTGATCTTGAGATCATCGTAATTTTCCCTTTTCTTCTCACACAAATGAGTACTGCTATATTATGCATGTCTAGACAAAAATAAATCCTGACTATAGTTTAAAATGGCACAACTGAGAAAACGCAAAACTGAGACAACATAAATGCTGTCAAGTCTAAATTATTGCTTCTAATTTGGAGATGCTTAATTGTTCCGAAATAAAGGCAAAATTAAGAAATACAGATCACAGATCTTTTCTTGATTTTAGACTTTGATATTCATTGGAAAAGGAACCAAAAATAAGTATATAGTATTCCATCTTATTTTGAAAACAATCCTATAATAATTAGAGTGTTTCATAATCCAACTTTAAAAAAAAAAGAGTATTATATAATTAAATGAAAAATTTTAAGCATTTAGTTTTAATGGCTCCACTGATCATCCAGAAGATCAAAAGAGGGTAAAATAGCTCCATGACAGGGAACTAATAGGTAGTTAGAAAAACAAACCAAATAGTTACTATAACCAAATAGTTACTATACTTTTTTGGCATTTCCTGGGAACTGATAGAAAGGAGTTTAAAAACAAACAAACAAAACAATCAGGAATCTTTTCAATGAATAAATGTAAGCAAACACATATACTATTTCTTTTTCTCATCAAGATTTTAAATTTAACTTCTGAAACAGAAACTTGTATTCAATATAAATATAAATGTATTGTTTCTTCTTTAAGTAATAACACATTTTTATTCCTTTGTGTGGTATTTTCTGTCTCATTTATTGCATTTATATTTCAAACTCATTCCAGAAAACTCCAAAGATTTACATAATTCTTGTTCATGTTGTACTGCCACCTTCTTGATTCTTACAACAAACCTGTGAGGAAGTACATAATGCAACATTAACCAAAATACCAATTAACAGGCTGCCAGATAATCATATTGCAACTGGTTGTAATTATGGCAAACACATCAGCACTTTGCTTTTTCATTTAATGTAGCTTTTCCTCAAATATCATATTATAGGTATTAATCTGAAACCATTAGAGATTATCTGTCAATAGGTCTGCAGAAGAGACACACATATATATTTTAGAAAATAGTGTCAGATAAAAAAAATCAATGTGTTGTAGCAATCAGTCAATATGAACAATGTGATGTTTGGAAAGAAATACAGGAGTTTTATTATATAATTGAAGCGTGGATTTGTATCGGTAACAAATTATAAATAATGAGGAATAGTTAATTCTGGTACTTTGCACATTTTTTTCTCTTCACAGAGAGATTCATCTAGGACAATTCTAAAGCATCCAGGACAAGTATACTGTAAATAAGAGCTAGTCCAGGGGTCCCCAACCCCTGGTTCATGGAGTGCCATCAGCCCACGGTATGCCAGAAACTGGGCCATGCAAATAAATGAAACTCCATCCCACGATGCAGGCAGTACATGAAAAAACCTCTCCATGGAACCAGTCCCTGGTGCCCAAAATGTTGGAGGCCACTGAGATAGTCTATCTACATGAGGTAAGAACCAGTTTGAAATTTGAAAATGGTCTTCTTTTCCCAGAAAATAAAATTGGTTTTTAAAACCATACAAAATTCTAAGTATATTCTTTAGAAAACTCCATGAAATAAAACTGAATTTAAAATTGACAGCTTCAGATACTTTCCCCCCTGTCACTTCAAACATTTTGTTGCAATGTCTCTGGAATAAACTGTCAGTTGTTCTGTCTATTATTTTAACAAACCTCTCCTACCTTCGCCAATTTTTGCTGCCTAATCTGGTGCTCCATAGTTCTTATCACATATTTATCGCTTTGTTTTGTAAAATCCACCAACTGTCTTATCCCTTTCATGCTAAATAAACATTCCAACAAAGGTATTGTCTGTTCATCTACTTTTTTTCCAAGTAATTATCAAAGGTGTTTCATCAAAATGTTAACACCTTACATTCAAACTGTCCTGTTCGTCTGTTCATAATTTTCTTAGGTCAAAAGTTTGACAGCTTTGACAAACAGCTTTTTGCTAAATGTAGTTTTACATTCTTAAAATTATTTTTTTCCTTTTTTCCTTTCTTTGATCTGTAATGAAGGCTGATTCACCAAGTGTCTGTTGTTGTTTTTCTTCCTGCCATTAAGAAGATCTCTCTTTAAATGTAAATTGACTGTTTTGAAAGTGCTTAAGAAACTGAGACCTCAACTGAATCCAGTGTCCTTTAAAGGCTGTACTGCAGATGCCAGTGTGGTGCCTCTTCCTCATCACCTGGACACTCAACTCAGCTGTGCTACAAGTGGGTAACCTCTCTGCCTCTCCTTAAACCGAGAACTTCCACCTACCAGAGTTAATTATTTGGCCACTGATTACTGCCCACACCACCATATCCACTTCTCTGGAGTTGTCTGTAATGGTACGTGGGAATGACCATGGGAAATGGGAAAGAGATACTGCCTATGGAAAGATTAGATAAGGAGAGTGAGACTCTACAACTACACAATGGGGCAGAGAAAGAAACTCAGGACCTCTCTAAATAAAGACAGTGGGAGATTTGTATTTTAAGACTTGCAAGATTCAATTAATGTAGCTTACCATCTCCAAGCGAGATGGACAGTTAAGAAATATAAATAAACAAATAAACAAATAAACAAATAAACAAATAAACAAATAAACAAATAAACAAATAAACAAATAAACAAATAAAACAAACTCCATGTAACTTTTTCTTCTTTTTTGGGCTAAAATATTTCTTTTTGGAGGTGTCAAAAAACCCCATTCATCCAAGCCAACACTGTCAGTCATATTAGACTGTTGAGACTATTCTGGTCAAAGTCACCATCCCAGGAGGGGATGACAAAGGCATCAGGCCTGTTTCCTGGCACCAACCTCTGATGGGAGAAGAGGGGAGGGGAGAAGGTGTATCATCAATATAGGTAGCCTTCCTCTGTCCCCAGCAGTGAGGGACTCACCATGGCGGAGGCTGTACAGGAGCTACAGACATAGAGGCTTGTTAAGAAATTGGAGGAACTGAAGGCCCTGCATGTCCTCCATCCTCCAAGGAATAACATGGCTAAAGGTTTAGACCCAAAAACTTCATTTTGGTCTTCGGGAATCCCTACCATATAACTTCACACAAGCATATGGACTGACTTTTGATCAAGGGGTTGCCCCTTCTCAACCCAAGAGAAAGTTGTCTCTTAAACCCTTACGTCAGTTCTCATAAAGTCCTCTGAAGGTTGACAGCAGAGACAGCACGATTGACACTCGTCTTTGCCTGAGAATCAACATTACCCACGTAAGCACAGAACTGTCACACTCAGCCCGCCAAAGTCAAGTCCCCCTTGTCAAATACCTTTAGTCATTGCTTAGTTGTGCTCATGGCATGGACAATGGTGACTGAGAATCGGAATGAAAAAGAGGTCACACAGAATTAACGAGCCAAAATAAACTGTTAGACACAGACTGTTGCCTTAAACATGAGGCAGGAAGCCAAAAGACCCTAAAATTAAAGACCCTTATAGTAGTATAAGATGTATTAAGAGTTTTTAACAGAATTATATTGCTTATATGTTATAAGCTTTAGCAAAATAAGGAACTTGCTTAATGTAACAATGAGCTCAGTGACCTATGTACCAGACTTAATTCCAGTA
>JANHFT010008759.1:4458-21179 GCA_032467955.1 Pseudoxenodon macrops
TTCCTTTAATAAGGTTCTGCATATTTTATTTCTTTGTGAGCAAAATGGCTTCCTTTCCCTTCTCTTCACCCTTCGGCTCCCCTCTCTTTCATCTATAACAGTTTGCCAACAATCTTTGTTTAAAAATCATTTGTATCTTTTCAGTTATTACATAATTCTTCTTTCCTCTATAGTTGTTTTTGGTAGTAACTTTTGTAAGCATAGCAGTAAAATCAAGTACCGGTACTTTTTTGTTGTTGTTGCTCTTTATTTTACTGGCAATGCCACATAGACATACCAATGAATTCCAGGAATAGATGTCACAATATATTGTTTCAGCAGCAATTCATTTCCTTGACACATATTAAAACAATCATAAACTTTTCTCTTTCAGGGGGAACCACTACAACGCATTGGCCAGGTAATGAAGACTGACTTAAAATGTATTTTTGTGAACAGTATAAATTGGAAATAAGACAATAAGGAGGGGAGAATCCACTTCCACTTTCCTATGACATGTCAGTTAACATAATCTGCCCTTCAGTAGCTTAATTTAGTTTATTGTTTACTGTTTACTCTAATGATGTATCAAGCAAAGTAAGAGTAAATAGCGCAGCATATTGACATATTTTAAAAAATCCATGAAATAATCAGATCAACTTAACAGTTGACCCCAAATCTGATCTAGATAGGAAGCTCTCAGTTGAATGACTTTAGCTATAAACTTGGCAGACTTTCTTACCGTCTGTGTGTTTCTACCTTGGAGGAAGTAAGCAAGCCTATTGGGTGGGGTCCCAGTCGGCTATCCTGTTAATTAGCAACTTTAAAGGCTGTGCTGTGGCTGAAACATTTGGTTAGCAGTCAAGGAGGATAGGAGTGACATCCCCTATTTGTGGTGCACCACAGATACCACACTCTCTGGATAAGGTACTTATTGAAACTGCCCCTGGTTTACTATAGTATCCAAGAACTCTATGATAAGTCTCCCCACCCCCACCCCTTTTGGGGACTACAGACAGTCCTTGACTTACATTCATTCATTTCCTGACCATTCAAATGAACACCAGCACTGAAAGAAAGTGATTACCTCATAACCCTTGAAGTGTGATGGTCATGTGATCAACATTATTATATTGGTAACTGACTCCTATTGATGACGGTTGCAATGACTTAGGGTCACATGATCTCCTTTTGCAATCTTCTGACAAACCAAGTCAATGGGGAAGCCAGTTTCACTTAACAACAATGTTACTAACTTAATAACTGCAGTGATTCACTCAACAAGTGCGGCAAGGATGATCTTAAAATGAGGCAAAACTTACTTAACAAAAGACTTGCTTAGCAACAGAAATTTTGGGCTTGACTGTGGTTGTAAGTGAAGAACTGCACTGCCTGTATAATCTTTAATCCGCAGTGCAAATGCACCTGCCAATGGAATGACATCTATAGATTATAAGCAGGAAAAAGTCTAGGATACAATCTTTTGGAAAGGATCTCAACACCCCAAAGCCTGTCCTGTATCTTAACGCGAATCCTTCTCTATGAGTCCATAGTATTCTTTGTCGCTCATACATGTCCAATATTTCCAACTACTTCAAAATTTTAAGAAGATTGTTGGGCTATAACTCTGAGTATAATAAATTATTGTTTTCTTGTCCAGAAGGACTACTGGCTGTAAGCGCCAATCTTCTTGAAAAGCTAATTCGAGAAAAACCAAAGCAATGAACAAAAAAATCAAAATGATGATATTGAAAAGATTGTTATGCTTTCTATAATAATACCCATTTATGACCATTTTCCTCCAAAAATATGCACTATTATAGAATACCATGAATATCATTGAACTTGTACATGAAGTTTATGTACATGTCATGTTCTTGGTTGAGGAAGAAGGAATTATAATCCATCTTTTTTAGATGTTTAACTTGACATTTTTAATAATGCACTTGAATTACAAAATCCACTCTCTTGACAATTAATTCCTTTGTCCACTTATTCAATGGATTTCCTCATAGGTAATTTATATTTGCTTTCTTTACCTCACACTCATAAGCCCCAACCTTACTGATAACATTTTACCACTTTTTTTTAAGGAAGAGAGAGGTATTTTGATAAAACAGTTCTTCCTGTACTAATGGACTCTAATCCTTTTAACTGAAGTTTACGTGACAGAATTGACAATTTTCACTAATGCAAAAGAAATAAATTGAAGATAAATATACTTGCCATTTGTCAAATGTACTTCCCATTTGTCAAAATTTGTTCCATTTGGCTGTTTATTTTTTAGCTCTCTCAAAGCAAATGCTGCAAATGTAGTAAATATGTCTGTTCTGTATGTCCTTCTTTAGCATGTATTCTTCTAAAAAAGAAGTTCATTGCTACCTGAAAGAAAACTTGTAGCAGGGCAAACACCTTTATGGTATTTTAGGTCCTAAAAGAGATTATTTATTAGGAAAGAACACTTCATTCTTGATTTCTGGCTATAATAGTACTGAAATCTGTTTTCCAGTCTCCTGAAATATTTTCTTCCCTTCAAAGAAGAATCTATTTCAGGCATGGGCATTTTCTGGTAACTGGGGCTTGACTTAACTTTGTGAATGGAAATAAAGCTGAGGTTCCAAAAAGGGCAGGATAGCATGTGAGTAGGAATGGAACTTGGAGGGATTTATAAAGGCTCACTCTCATTTTGAAGTGTGACAATCCTATTTTAGCATTTTCTCTTCATTTTTCATCTGTTCTCCATCTCAAAGTGGTAGGTCACAGTACCCTTGTTGAGCAATAATGTTCAAAGGGAGACATTTTGGGGTTATTTTTGCCATGTGATAGAGAGGGCTGTTGCTGCTTTCACAAATTGCATTGTTCTCGATATGTGCAAGACAGTAAGCAGGCACTAGCGTGTTGCAAAGATGGAAGAGTGGTTAGGCGGTAAACAAAAGCAGATGTGAAACTGCATAATCTTGTCTCTTTACAGCCAGAAAATAGAGGCAGGGTCATAGGATTTCCCATTTAGTGTCTGCTTTGCTTAGCACTGGAATTGCCAGTCTTGATTCAGTTGTTAAGTGAGGATTATCTATGCAGCTTTCTCCAAACTGGTGCCTTCAGATATACTGAATATTTTAGTCCTTAGTTATTATGGCTGTGCAAAACCATTTACAAGCTTTCTTTGAAAAGTAATTAAAAGTTCCCTCTGAATATACTCCTTAAAATACTGAAGCACTAAATTTTGCAGAAGTCTCAGAAGAACCTCTCTGAAGGCCTTCAAGAGATGTATGACAATGACTGGGAATGTACAGGTGATACTTCTACAAGAATTGCTGCTAAAATGGAGTTGCTCCCAGCACTGCAGCTTTTCTTAAGTGGCAATCTTATCAAAGGTGGACACCCATGTAGTCAGTTAATGTGGGGAGGCTCAGGCTCATGAGGTGATTGCACTGAGCATTTCATATGTGATTCAGTGCTTCTGGCAGTGGGACCTGACGAAATGTTTGATTCATGAAGTGCTACTCAAACAGTTCAAAGAGCTTTCAACATTCTACTGGGTTTTATTTCTATTGGCTCTTAAGGGTGTTACAGATTACCAGTATATGTAGCTTTTTGGGATGATGAAATAGGCAACAGTTGATATTTAAGAATCTGGTGTAGGGACATTTTAGTACAAATCACAGTGACAGAGAATGCCTTAAACATATACTTCCAATCCTCCTTTGGGTTAGACTGTCAGGCACCCCGTCCTCCTTGTTGTGGCCAAGAATAACAAATAATGTCTAATTTCTTGAATTCTTTTTATCACAATCTCAGTTACTTTACTTAATACTTATAAGTAATAATGAATAAATACTTAATATGTGTAAACATTATTATCAACCAGTATGATTGTGAAACATGAATGCTAATGATGATTCAACCGATACTGGTTTTTAAGCTTCTAATTGAGAGGACAAGGAAGAACATGTTTAGGCTTATTTCCATAAGATATAGAACCTGTAGGTTCTGAAGCTATCAAACGCTAGGTATATTCCATCTTCATTCTAGGCCGGGGTGTGAAACTCACATCACGGTGGCGTCACATGACGTATCGGGACTTTTTTCCTCTTCGCTAAACTGGGTGTGGGCGTGGCCACGCGTGACGCATCCGGTCCGTGGGCCGGGAGTTTGATAGCCCTATTCTAGGCCATGTTTTGTCTTTTGCTTACTAATTGGCTCATAATTTAGAGGGCCTTCTGGATTCATAGCTAGTGGTGAGAAAACAAACAGCAGCTCAGTCATGAGGGGCTTTCTCCACCTCACCTATTGCAGAAGGTCCTGCATCAGAAGGCACTTCTCAGAATCATTGATACTTTACTCACCTGTCATATGAACTATTGCAATGTGTTTTACATTTGGCTCTTGTGAGCTACTTGAAAGCTACAGCCAGTCCAAAATCCAGAGACACATCTAGCTTTGGCCACATACTAATATTTTGAGAGCTGCCTTTGTTACCAGGCAACTTTCAGTTGCAATTCACAGTCCTGGTTGTCATATTTAAATATATTTATGGTTCCAAACCTGGATATCTCTGGGATGACTTTCTATCAATGGATTGCCGTTTTAGATAGAGACATATAGATTCTTCCTCTTTTATGAGTATTATTGATTACTATTAGCATTTATTTTATGCTTTTATTACTAGATGGACATGTCTGCTATTTTAATTCTGTTTATGTATAGTAGGATTGAAAATTGCTCAGAGCAGCATGTAAACTTTTTAAATAAATACATGTGAAATGCTGTCTTTGAGGAAGTGTACTTGGTATAAATAGATATATTTGGCTGTTTCCTGGAATTATTAAGTACTCCTTTGATCAAAGTACTCAAAGTAGGTGTACTTTGGAACATTCATTGTTTTGCAGTCTTCTTTATCCTACAGAATTATTGTAGATATAAAATTGAAGAAAGGTCCCAAACCTTTAATAAATTCTATATTTAGTCTCTAAATCCTTTGTATTATTATCTAATGAAATTATGGTTTCTGACTTTAGTTACACATAATTTATTTTGCTGCTATTAGGTATGCAGGCAGTCCTTAACTTAGGACCACAATTGAACCTAAAATTAATGTTGCTAAGTCAGACGGTTAAGTGAGTGTTGCTCCATTGTACGACC
Source organism: Pseudoxenodon macrops (assembly GCA_032467955.1). Lineage (NCBI taxonomy): Eukaryota > Metazoa > Chordata > Lepidosauria > Squamata > Pseudoxenodontidae > Pseudoxenodon > Pseudoxenodon macrops. Next base: position 9,580 of record JANHFT010008759.1, read on the forward strand.
TTTCTTGCCACAGTTGTTAAGTGAATCACTGCAGTTGTTAAATTAGTATCACGGTTGTTAAGTGAATCTGACTTCCCCATTGACGGCTTGCCAGAAGGTCACAAAAGGTGATTACATGACCCCAGGCCACTGCAACTGTCATAAATATGAATCAGTTGCCAGGCATCTAAATTTTGATCATGTGATCATGGAAATGTTGCAATAGTCGTAAGTGTGAATAATGGTCATAAGCCACTTTTTTCCATGCTGTTGTAACTTTGAATAGTTACTAAATGAACTGTTGTATGTCGAGGACTACCTGTATTCATTTTTTATCTTTTATGACCTTCCTTATGAAATAAATTATAAACAATTCAGTCCCATATATAAACCACACTAAGTTCTGTGGTGCTTATTTTCAGAAGCACAGACCAAGTGATCTTATAGAAACCTGTTTTAAAAAAGGTTTGTGTTGTTAATTCATGCTCTTTTTTCTTCCCAGTTGATTTATTACAAAAGTGATACAATATAAAAAAATAAATCACATCTAATTGCATTATAATTGTTTCTGTTACCCTATTTCAACTTCATTTAGAGAATCAACCTTCTTTATGTCATTAGATATTTGGAAAGCTTCACATTGTTAGTTTAGGAAGAGAAATAGCACTGGTAAAACAGATATTGACTTCCAATGCAGGAGTGATTAAAACTGAATAATTTAGGGCTTTTTTAGCTTTTTTTAGCGTTAAGAAAAATAAATAAATGGGGGACAGTCAGACTTCCATTTCTCTTTCTATACGTAGAAACTGATTTTGGATCATAAATATTTGCTCCTTTTTTCTTACAGATGAATAGGAATAACAAAACCCTTGTAATGGTTAGTTTCTAATAAAAACTGTTTAAAAAGCATTATTGATGAAATTATCCTCAATCCAAAGAATTTATACAGTAGGATTCTGTCTCACCTGAGATTAATTCACTATTAGTTTGTCTAGTTTATATATCTCCCTTTCTCTGGGCTTTAGACATTGTGGTTCCTTCAGAACATAAAGCTGGAAGGCACCAAGATTCTGAGGTTAAGAAAAATTCAAAGATTGATATCTTTCTTATAATATGGTTCTCCTAATCCTAGCTCTGTATGATACTAATGTGTTTTCCTTTGATTTCTTTTTAGTAACAGTGTCAAAACAATCTTGTGGTGGTTTTCTTGGATACCAATCAGGATCATTTAAAAGTCCACATTATCCTTCTGACTATCCAAACAATATGGACTGTGTATGGGAAATACAAGTTCAAAACAACTACCAAATAAGACTTAACTTGCAGAATTTTATGTAAGTTAAAGCTGTTTTTAATTCATGCATCACGATACCGAGACTGATTTATTAAATAGATTGAGATGAGTTCAAATTACACAGCGCATTTTTCAAAATGCAATCGGAATTGGCTAGAGGTAATTAGTTAAGCCATGGCAGAACTTTAGTTCTTTTTAAGGACAGAAAAATAGGTCTAGGCTCCACACATGGAGAGGAACTTATCTAAAGTTTGATCCAATGTTTGAAACGTTTAAATGGACCAATCAATTTTTGTTTCAGTCTCTAAAAATAATTAATATATGAAAATAATTTCAATCATTTCTATCTACTGTACTATACAAAGTCAGCTGACAAAAATATTGAGAAAGGATGCAGTAAGAGGAGGAATGCTTAAATCAACATGCGGTCTTTGATTTCTCAAGTTGTAAAAGGTCCTGTTAAACCCTTATCCTCAGTATCTTTTTTGCTCTTTTAAAGTAGCAGGGAGAACTTCATGAAACAGTTAATGGAAAAGGAAAGAATTTCTGGAGTTTTACCCACTCCAAAATATTTTCTCAGAAAAAGTCTATCCAGTTCCATGTTATTGGACTAATAGAGTTATATATTCAAATTTTGTGCCAAGTACATTAACATTTTATCCAAATTATTGTTTGTTATAAATTGTCATTCTTATCACTGCCAGCAGCATTGCCTCAATTAATCGATTAGTGAATGAGTGGCCATTTCAACAGTTGAAGAGAATTGAAAACAGCTACTTTATATGAATTGGGAAGTTCCAAGTTCAAATATTGTTTTTGTTATGTCTCCTTTTACTGCGACTAATCTCAGAGAGAGTTTTACCACCTAACACACACAAAATAAAGCTTCTCTCTTGGAGTATCAGAGTAAATGTATGAATTACAAATTAAACAGTATCTATGTAAACACTATACTCCTCTTTTGCTTTCCAGGCTAGAAGAATGTGATAGATTCAGATGCACTTGTGATTATGTTGAAATCTATGATGGACCTCTCCATAGTTCCTCACTGCTTGGGAAAATTTGTTATGGCTACTATCACACTTTTACATCAAGTTCCAATATGATGACAATTAAATTCCATAGTGATGGTAGTGTCACAAAAAGAGGCTTCCTTGCAAACTATTACAGCATCTCTGCAGATCAAAACACAAGTAAGTATAACATTGTCGTTCGCTTTTCATTTACTGACCTTTTGAATATTATTTAGAATTTCATGAGAATTCTTAGCATCTTATTCAATCTTGGCATAATGAAACACAATTTATTTAGTTTTTAATTCTTCTGTTTGGTGAACCCTGATGGAGGTTTGTAAGCTAGAATAGTTTTGAACCAGATACCTGTAAGCATGGGCAATGGTACCTACAGACTAGACAGTTGAACAAAATGTGAATATCCTTGGAATAAGGAACTGTGTAATTCCAAACAACTAAGTTTTATATTCTAGGGTGGCTATTATGTGATTTTAATGTGATCTAACACCTACCATAACTTTCAGCCAAATTTCAGAAGCTGATTCTTAGCAAAGATTTTCAGGTCTTTTGCTGTACTATGATCATAATACCATGAAAAAGTATTCCAATTCCAATTAGTCAACATAGCGTTGATTATTTTGAGATTTCATTTTATGTGCTTCAGAGAATAAGCATTTTGGTCATATAATTCCCCTTCAGTTTTTGAGAGACCTTTAAGAATGGAATTAGATATGAAAGAACTATGCCCAATGAGTTCAGTATCCCGATGTAGAGATGGGTGATGTGTGGTGGGCAAGATCCAGAGACTGTTTTTTTTTTATGGTTGACTGGAAAGCATCTTTCCGGCATGCTTTCAATTTAAAGCAAACATTATTAAGCTGCGGAATATGTAAAATTATTTGGCAGGCAAAATGTTGTTGTTTTGTGCTGAGATGGCGTTAGATTCATAAAGTAAGCATAATAATAAATTATTGCCATACTGTATGTATTTCAGGGAAGCAATAAGATTTCTTTTTCCTCCTTGACAGCTCTTGTTTGTCAGCCAACCTACATGGAAGCTGTAATTAGTAGAAGTTATCTGAACTCTCAAGGCTATAATCCATGGAGTGTCAGCTTGATGGATCCAAACTGCAGACCGCGGATTACACCATATTATGTTATATTCAACATACCATATAATCGCTGTCAGACCAGAAGAGATGTATGGAGACTTCTTAGAACATTTTTGCTGCATGACTTGGTCACTCATTCATTAATTCTTTCATTTTTTTTTTCTTAAAGCAGTAGTAGGGGGCATTCAATCATTCAGGGATTTATTTAGGACAATGCTCCAAATTGAAACGTGTTTGTGACAAATAGCAGGAGCTCAAAGCACAATGATTGATAGGACTCATTTTCTCCTCTGTAGCCAATCATTTCTCTATTTTCTTAGCTATACTCTCAGTGTAGATTAGTTTTTCATGGACGTTTTGAATATCAGAATGCTTTCTGACCAACATCTATTGGCACAGTCAATATTTTTATAGCATCTCTAATATGATTGACCCAGATAAAAAAGGTCTTATATCAATTGTTTCATGTTTCAAACAGGCTGATGCTGATACAATTACATATTCAAATGAGATCTCAGTAACTGCTCCTTCACAAGACTTCCTAAAAAGGACACCAGATCTTCTTGTGCATGTCAACTGCAAGATGCTTCAACACACCTGGATAGAGACAGTGTATGTCGCTCAGCAAACCAAAGAGATTAACGAAACGCAATATGGCCAATATAGTGTGAACCTTACATTTTATGACTCGTCCTTCTGGAAACCAGTGAACAATATGCCTTATTATGTCGTATTAAATCAAAGGTTATATTTGCAAACTTATCTCTACAGTTCTGATTCCAACCTGCAGCTGTTTTTGGATACTTGTACAGCATCACCCTATTACAATGATTTTACAACCCTAACTTATGATATTATCAAGAATGGGTAAGGACTTCATCTTCTTTCAGGCTATTTGGTTTTGTGGGAAAATGTGGGAATAAATTAATTTTGATTGCTTTCAATTTTCCAAACATCTATGCAGTATAGTTATTTGATAGTTAAAATATGGCCAATCCCACTAGGTAGATCAGACCAGAAACAATATTCACAATCGCATTGCAATTGTGTCTTCGTGTCAATAGGATTCTCTCACTCTCTTTTGGAGTTTGCATGTAACATAATTCTACATAGCATTATACCGGGCCAAAATTTCTAGAAATATTGCACTATTTTACTAGACCATATCTAACAGGAAACTATTTGTAATACATTTGAAATCTCAGGATCATTCTGACCTCAGAAATTCTCCCTCAGCCCGTATAGGAGAATAATGGTTTGTCCCTAATTTGTGTTACATTTTCTGCAGAGGATTCACTTTTGCTATGTGTTTAAACCACAAAAGTGTTAGTAATACCAGTTTCATCTACCATCTTATTTCCTTCATGATGTAGCTCATCTAATGTTCTACTTTCCATCCAGTGATGGGTTCCTACCGTATCTCTCCTAATGGGCGATCTGGTAGCACTGGCAGTGGGATGCTCCACCCGCCCATGCGCTCTGCGCATGTGCAGAAGCGGCACACAAGTGTGTGCGCAAATCAGTAGCACTGAAAAGATAAACCTACTACTGTTTCCATCTTTATTCTGTTATATATACAAAAGGTAAAGGCTTAAAGCTGAAATAACCAAAGGCCTTCCATTGGGAATATCCATGCTAATTAACCAAGAATCCTGAGTTCCAATACTCTAGAAAGTTCTGTGCCTTTTGATAAAGAGATCCAGACAGCATAGATTCTCATTTGTTCACTTCTCCATCTCATGCTCTCTCTGCTTTTGTTTCCCTTTTGCTTTATTTAACCAGTTAACTGTTTTTAAAGTAGCTACATTTAAACCAGGAATAGGCAACCCAAGATCATCAAAATAATAGATGACTCTTGAATTTTATATTTTTTCCTGCAGACTATCACAAATTGTTATCAGACCATCATTTTTAATGCCACAGAAGGAAAATTCTTAAATAAGGGACTAATTTACATCAAACGTATGTGTCCATTAAATCAAGTCAAAAGTCATTCTGGCTTTCTTCAGCCAGTACATTTTGAAGTACAGTCTGTAGCATGCTGCCAAAGGGCCATCTGTAGATTTTGACCTTAAAGAATTTAATTACAGCAATATATTTATTTCCTTGAGATTAAAATCAGAAGACATTTCAGTGACATGTGTTGCATGTGAAACTTTTATTCATTTCTGAAACCAAGCCACTGCAGTGTTCCTTCTTCCTGGTAAATAATTCTGAATCAGAATATATGTGTATTGACAAATCATTTGGCAAGTAGTTTGGATCTTTTTGATCAAAAGTTAAGGTTTACTTGTTCTGATCTGGCATGATGTCTCTTTTGAATTGACATTATAAAGATCAAGTTGATATGCATCCTTTACTTTTCTTGAGAAAACAAAGCTTTAAAATGGAAAGAACAGTAAAAGATTATATGCTGAACATTACCCAGAAGCAGTGGCACTTAATCAGAGCCTTCATTTATGCCTTCAGGTTGGCAAACCAGAGCATAGTTTTTACATGCAACCTAACCAGGGTTATGATATTCTTGTGGTCCGATGAGACCAAAGACTCTAAATCATATAGAGTAAATTTGAACTATGTCATGAGTGAAGCTTGATTCTTGGTGAACCTATTGACCTATCCATGTACCTGTAGTTTTTTCTGAACAATACCAGCTTTCTGAGATCAGTCAAGCTTGGCTAGTTTTTCCACTTAGTTTAGCAAATGGGATAAGAAGCAGCCTAAGAAGATTAATAAAATACGGGAAACAAGATTATAACATAATAAACAGGACTGTGGTTTAAATTTTGTGCATAGCAATAATTAATACGTGAAAACTATATGTCCCTCTGTACATTTATCAGATAAATTGAACTTCCCAGGGAGGGTCATCTGATATAAATATGTTACATCTTAGTATAAACTTAAGAGGCTTTTTTCACTTATTTTTTTAAAGTCTTTCTTCAACAATGTATAAATAGATATCTTGAAGAAGATCACAAGAAAGCTTCCAATGTCTCAGTCGTTCAAAGCTTTTTCTTAATTGTCTTGATTTCCCATGAAATTCTGTACTACTGCCTCAATGACACACTGTGAATGTCAGTGAGGGTAGCAACCAATAGAACATATTGTAAATAACGATTTTCATAAGTTGAGTTATGTATGTTGATGATAGTCATCTTTATCTGGTCTGAAATGAATACAAATTCATTTAATTAGATGACATTTGCAGTTATAGTGACAGTTTTCTTGTTTTTTGTGTTGCCAAAGCATGTTCAGCATTTCTAAATATTAACAATTCAAATGTGAGAAATCAACAACATAACTCTGTCTGAAATATTGGAGGTATTTATGAATGGCATCCAGGAAAGGGGAAGGGGATTTCAAAAGAGGCAAGAAGATGATCGAGACCCTTTTGTAATGCATCAAAGTCACAATAACACACTTGCCTGTTTTGACTTCCCTTCTCATAGATGTCAGTGCTGGAAATCAAATAAAGTGCTATTTTACATATTCAGTTGTTTTAAAGACCTTCTCAGAAAAAATTCATTAGTTGGGCACTGACATAAATAGATTCAACTGGATGTATCAATATTATACAGGATGCTTTTCTTTACTTCCATACACAGCACATTCATTGTATTTGGGTTATTTTAATGTGCAAATTATGGAAAATAAATTTCATAAATCAGAATATAATAAATGCAATAACTGGCATACTAATTAATGCCAATAAATCTTCCTTTATTTTGTTTTCATACAGGTGTGTTAAAGAATCTACTTATCAGACTCACTACTCCCCCTATAAAAACATTCTTCGCTTTTCCTTCCAAGCCTTTGCCTTCATGGGCAGGCACCCATCAGTTTATCTGCAGTGTAAAGTGGTGGTTTGCAGATCCAATGACTATAACTCAAGATGTAATCGAGGCTGCCTGCTCCGATCCAAGAGAGATACAGGCTCCTATCAGGAAAACCTAGATGTCATTATTGGCCCCATCGAAGTTGTGAAGGATGGTGTTCAGAACAGAAACTTTGGTAAACTGAATCAAAACTTCCTTAATGGTTCTAAAAATAATCAGTGCCACTCAGTTCTTTCAGGGTGATAGAGCAAGTAGCATGAAAAATTGGGAGAATTGCTAGAAAGCAAGAAATAATTTGAAATTACTGACTATAACCACAGTCCTGATTACCGCTGCCTGTCCTGCAGCATTACCTATTCCTGATAAATAATTTTCAGTCCAGTTATATGCATATTGACCAGCAGTGGTATTCACTTAACCGGTTCAGAAGCTGGTTCGCTACCCCTTTTGCACATGTGCAGAGCATCCGTGATGACATCCACCGCTACCAGTTCACCTGAACTGGGGCAAACCGATAGAATACCACCACTGATATTGACTTATGATTAATTGACCACTAATTTCTAGGATGTTTTTTCATCACAGTTCAAGTAAATGATGTACCATCGTTTTCTTCTGATTTTTTTGCAGAAGCAAAGCCAGAAGTCCAGGAAAATTTGGCAACTCCTGATTCCCATGTACCTTACATTGTTGCTGCTGCGGTCCTTGCAGTTGTTGCCATGACTCTTGCAGGAATTATTCTGAAAAATAAGTGGAAAAGATCAATTCCATATGAGACAATGTGAGGACTTAAAAGCTTATGTTATAAAGCAGTGCTGAGCTAATTGTGATGGACTTAATTATTGGATGGATTGTGTCCTCAACTGCAACACCAGTATATCTCCGATATATTAACATTCTTGTGATTTACATTGATTTTGCTTTTACATTAAAGTTAAGAACTAGAAAAATAAGGACCTGGAAAGTCATTACATTTATAGCAGCAACCTGAAGAATATGCTTATTCCCTTCAAAAAATGAATACTATCTAAAATATTTATATGTTGACTGGATTATACAGATTATCTTGAACATATTTATGCATCTAGATTCACACACATACACCTCTGCTTAAGCTTCCCATCAGATTTTCTCCAGTTGTTATCAATTTGAGGTAAACTGGACACACATTTCTATGGCCATTTGTCATATCCTTGAGCACACTGTCCAGGGTGAAGGGATGAGGGCTGGAATTTCATTCAATATAATGTGCTTTAAACATCTCTTCAGTCCTTCCCAGTCCAGGACGAAGATATGCAACAAGCACCCCTATTCTCTTTATTCTTGCTATTTAACCAAATAAAATACAATTTTACTCTAGCAGGAAGTTTGTTTCTGAAAGTTCTACAATTTTTATCAAGTTATCTCCAGTCTGGCTAGCTTTCCTCTACTATCAATTGAGAAAAAAGCATTGAAAGAGAAGGCATATTTTCATTATAACTGTACAATGTGAGAAATATTTGTGTGGATTTGAAATTGTACTGATAATTAGTTCACATTAAGCAAGGTACAAGTTGCAACCAGTTCAGCATACATTTCCATGTTGTCCTCCAAAGTAGCCCAACCCAGAATATAATGGTCCACCTGGGAAATTATTAATCAAGTACAGGAGCAACAAGAAAATATTGATGCATTTTTGTGAACTGCCAAGTATTTCTAGTGATTCAAAAAATTCAGGAAAAGTAGTCTAATGATTATTTAGCATGGCCAGCTATTCATATTTTTTGCCAGGAGTCGAAGTTTGATCAGATAGTCCCTCAAAATAACCCACAGCGGTGTACTTCCACAGAACAACACTAGGAAAAGTTTTTTTTTTTTAAGGTAAATTGTAAACTCTTTAGAATATGAAAAAAGGACTTTTGCAAAGTATATCCTGTAATATTATGGTTATTTATTCAGCTGACTAAAAAAGATGCACACTTAGATGTTCCTGGGCCGTGGTAAGAAATAGGTATGGAGAATATAATGATTACATTATTCAAAACACATGCTTGAATATAATCCATATCACCCCTGGAAGAACTAGACAGCGGGGGGAAAACAAGACTGTTACACCAATAAAGGATAATATTTGTAGCTCAGGGTTGAGATTAGGTGTCCTCAATTCTCTCTGAGCTTGGTTGTTTTCTTGAAGATGATTCATTAACCCAAATTAGGTAACATCATCAGCACTGATTATGGGATCTAGTTTGGATAATGAAATGTCTGCAAGAAAACACCCAAGCTCAGAGAACAGCTATGGCCCCTCAAGGATGGTAAAAGTAGGTGCAAAATTGAAAAGGAAGGAGTTGCTTTATTCCTGCTGAATTTAGATACTGTGTGTATATTTTTTTAAATAGACCTCCGTCCAATAAATGGAGAACGTTCATAAATAAAATTGCTCCTACATCAAAAATCTCAGTGATTTCTCAAATATAGAAAAGGAGAATAAAGGCTCAGGCACCATCTTTCCCTATTCTTTAACAACAGCTTTAACAGTGAAGTCATTGGAATTGCATGCATAATGAAGTCCTGTTTCAAGAAGAAGGATGTTTGTTTTCATTTCAATGCATTTAAGGTTATTTCTCCATTGTTTGCTCATTACTTAAGTAGTCTCCTGCGTTTCACTCAACGACCTGTTAAAAACATGTTACATATATTGACAACACTACGCTGAATAGCAAAAGGTCAATACACTTACAGAATTAAGCAGAACTATCTATAGCAGGGCTCTCTAACCTTCGCAACTTTAAGACTTGTGGACTTCAACTCCCAGAATTCCTCAGCCAGCGCATGTCTTAAAGTTGCCAAGGTTGGAGACCCCTGATCTATAAGATATCTGGAAGTTGATTCATGACAACTGGACTTCTTTTCCTGTTGGTTCAAAACATTTTGCTGCTTATCTAAGTAGCTTCTTCACTGTCAATAAGACTGAAGAAGCTACTGGGATATGCAGCAAAATGTTTTGAACCAACAAGAAAAGAAGTCCAGTTATCATGAATCAACTTCCAGACATGGAAGACTGAGAATCTTCATCAATATATCTAGAAGATATTTTTTTAAGTTGTGTTTAAAATGATCAGAGATCATGTTAGTTGTGTGTGTGTGTGCATCAACATGTTTCACTATAACTGACCCTTACTATGCTCACATTCATGTGGATGAAGAGAAACTAGTGAATTTCCTTGCAAATATTTTTTTTGCAGACACTATTGCTGATAAAGATTAGTTTGTTTTAGATTAACAAATTTGCTTGAGTGATTTCTCATTTCTTCTTAGGCACTTGAAGTGCCAAGGCCTTGACTTCTCCTTGAACTGCCTGCAAACCTCTTCCTTATTTACTCATTAAGCAATCATACAATTTTCCATTCTTAGCTTTCTGCACCACCTTATCTTTTCCATACCAACGTAAGTATGCCTTCCATCTTTGCCTTACTTAGTACTTGGCTTCAAATAATTGCATTGCTACCTCTTCCTTGATTTAGATTATAGTTTTCTCTGCCTTGACATCATATCCATTTGATGAATGGATGAATACTTAGAGAATATGCACAAGTATCCATAAGTGTGGCCGGGATTAATAAGATCTGCAAATCTTTCAGAAGAAACTTTAGTTCAATGAAGCTGGGATTGAATTACCCCACAGAATCAGAGGTCAGTCCAGACGTGGGTTCCTACCAGTTCTAATTGGTTCTATAGAGTAGGTAGTAACTCCACGGTGACATCACGGAGCCAGTTCTGTTGGTGGCTCCATGGGTGCCGCCATCTTGGATCTTGCTTCTGCGCATGCGCAGAAGCTAGTTTTTGACTGCCGCGCACACTGGAGGCACAACCCTGAGTGAACTGGCAGTAAGAAGATTCAGAACCCACCTCTGGTTCAGTCACAGCAGAACTCCCTCTGAATATCACACCATATAGCTATGTTTAAATCACTATTTGAATTGCTATAAGGACTCAGGGGTGGTGTATTATTTCAATTGCTGTAAGTACTATTTGAATTGCTGTAGGGACAAGGGACGCGGTGGCTCAGTGGCTAAGATGTTGAGCTTGTCAATCAGAAAGGTCAGTAGCTTGGCGGTTAAAATCCCTAGTGCCACATAATGGAGTGAGCTCCCGTTACTAGCCTCAGCTTCTGCCAACCTAGCAGTTTGAAAACATGTAAAAATGCAAGTACAAAAATAGGGACCACTTTTGGTGGGAAGATAATAGCGTTCCGTGTGCCTTCATCATTTAGTCATGCCAGCCACATGACCATGGAGACATCTTCAGACAGCGCTGGCTCTTTGGCTTTGAAACGGAGATGAGCACCACCCTCTAGAGTTGGGAGCGACTAGCACATATATGG
>JANHFT010008759.1:21279-34750 GCA_032467955.1 Pseudoxenodon macrops
AGCCCTTGGTCCATATCAAAGTGCAGAGTTCCAGAAACAAATTATTACTAAAATTTGATAAAAGCAATTTAAAATGGGATTGGATAAAATACAATTTAAAATGAAATGGCAATAAAATGCAGTCTGAAATGAACTGGGAATAAAACACAATCATTTAAGATATAGATAAATTATGATAAAATGATATTTCGGTGTCACCCCCACAATCTGCCCCAATCAGCTCCACATATGCAGATCTCAACCGAATCATTTTGCTTAAGTATTGTGCTGTGTTAAATGTTATTTTCAGATTCTGGCCGCACCTAAGGTAAGTTGATTCTTGTAGAGGCAATCCTCGACTTACAACGGTTTATTTAGTGACCAAAGTTACAACACTACTGAAAAAAGTGACATATACGACCATATTTCACACTTACAAATGTTGCAGCATCTCTATGGTCACAGGATCAAAAACTAAAATGCTTGGCAACCGATTCATATTTATGACGGTCACCTGCAGTGTCCCTACGTCACATGATCACCTTTTGTGACCTTTTGCTAAGCAAAATCAATGAGGAAACCAGATTCACTTAACAACCCTGTTCCTAACTTAGCAAATAAGTAGTCCTCTACTTATGACTATTGGGACCAGAATTTCCATTGTAAGTTGTAAAACGAGTCATCATGTGATTGGACCCAATCATTTTTGCCATGGTTAAGCCAATCGTGCAGTTGCTAAGCAAATCCAGCTTGCTCAATTGGTGGCTTTTGTCAGAAACTGGTGGGGAAGTTGCAAACCACGATCACCTGAGCTTACGGCCATCAATGTGAACTGGCCATCAATGTGAACTGGTTTACCAAGCACCCGAATTGTGATCAGGTAACCACAGAGGTGGTGCAATGGTCATAAGTGCGAGGACTGGTAGTAAATTTACTTTTTCCGTTGTAACTTTGAACCACCATTACACGAACCACTGTAAGTTGAGGTCTACCTATGTGTAATTTATTTCTCTATTGTTGCATTCGTCTTATGTTTTCTAACCTTGTTAGCAGCCCAGGTTTTGCAAGTGGGTGGCCATATAAACTCAATGAATAAAATAAATACATAAATAAGTGGAACAGCCTCAACAGAAAGAGCAGTGAGCGTAAAGAAAGCATATGCCCGCACATAAATTCATAAAGCAGAGATTTGAAAGCCTGTTGAAACTATTTGGTTATAAACACGAAAAGGAAAACAAGGGTTATTTGTCATGGGAGCTGATTGTAAACTACTTAGACAGGCAGAAGATATGGAGGAGTCCTTTCTGTATTAGATGATCAATTCTTCAAAGAGGCATGTGACAGGGACAATGGGAAATTCAACTACAGTAGATAGACTTCTGATAGAAATGTAATTCTGCCAGTAGTCAAGGATCTAAGAAATTCAGGAACTAGAAAAAGGAACAAAAGGGCACCCGTACCTTGCATGCAAATTTTATAGTGTGTGGGTTTGTTTGTTTTTTTGAAAGACTATTGTAAGGTTTGTTGCCATATTCAACTTGTATTTTTTTCCTTTATTTTTTTTAGTATCCTGGACTTTAAAGTTGTCGTGATAGGTAAGAACAAGCCTTAGTGTTTTACATAATGAAATTTTAGCGGGATTTTTTTTTTGTCTATGATCTAGGAATGCCAACTGTTTTATTTAGAAAATTATCATTATATATATTTATTTTAAATGATGAAATTATTGTATCACGGAACGTTAAAGAGCTGGGAAGTATATATATATGTAAGAGAAGAAACTTTTCAAGTGTTTGAAGACAAATGATTTCCTGCAAGAGACTCACATTCTTCCTGGTAAAAAATATATTTTACTTAGGTGGAATCGATTTAAATGGAAATTCAAAAATGGCTTGAGGAGTGATAGTATTAAGAAAATGTTAAAGTTCATAGAGGAGGAAGACGCTGTCAACATATCAATATGCATGTTGATGCATATTATATAATTTTGGTGATTAATAGTGGTGCCTATAATTGTCTGGCTTAGATAAATGTTTATGGTTCAACTAGTTATATTGTTTATTTATTATTTATGTATTAGTTTGTCAAACATGTACAAGATAGCAGGTATGAATATGAACATGGATATGAATGAAGGAAATGAATACAAATAAATGGGGACAGTAGGAGAGCCATGGTAGGCACGCTGGTGCGCTTATGCACACCCTCTTTAATTTAGTCGATTTGCAAATCTTTTTGATTTACAGGGGGACCAATTAATTGTAACTAGGGATTTTAATTCATTTTTGGATCTAATGAATGGAAATATCTATTACATATTTAAATATATCTCAACACACCTACTTATGCAGTCACCTATGTAGCAATAAAGCAGGAATGACAAATAAATAAATGGCCAGTTTGTAGGCAATAACAAAATATCAATCTCATCTTGTGTCCCAAGAAACAATAAAACCATATTGTTAGTCCTTGGCTTATATCCTTAACGGAGCCTGCCCATGTCATGGACTCAATTTTATGACCTTTTTTTGTGGTACTCTTTAAGCAAATCACTGCAGCCGTTAAGCAAACCTATTGTTAGCTATGTTAGCATTTTTGCTGAAAATTGGAACGCAAATGCCCTTTTTTTTTTTTTAGCAAAAAACATAAATAATGAACACATGACCACAGGATGTGGAAAGATGCAGCTATTGGAACTTCAGGACTGGGTTGAAAATTCCTTGGGGGCTGGCTGTTTGACATAGTAATAGCAATAATAGTAGCACTTAGATATGCTCCATAATGCTTTACACCACTTTGGAAGAATGGAAAGGCTGAGTCAACTTTGATCAAGCATCAGAATCGAACTGCTGGTTGTGGGCAGAGTCAGTCTGCAATACTGCATTTTAACCAACTGTACCACCATTCGGTCATAATTTTGAGAGGTTGCTAAAATCCTCTGACTCCCAACTATCTTTAACTGCCCATTTTGTTCTTGTACTCAATTTTATCGAACAAATTTAAGTGAAAAATGAAACACATTGCGCTTCATTTCTCAACCGCTCCTCCACGTCTACATTGGTGAACGTAGCACTTCTACTGAACTGCCGGTGAAGCAGGCCTGCGCAGACAGCAGGGGGGAGATTTAGTAGCAGCTTGTTTAACCTTGACAAAGGCAACTGTCTTAACTATTTAAAATATTCATACTTTTGGCATGATGTGAAGTCTTCTGTCAAATGTTTTGTGCAATCTCCAAATGGATAGGCCTCACAATAAAAATAAAAAACAGGCATGCTGATTATGGAGGTGTCAGATGATCCTGTTGAAGCACACACACATTTCAATTGTGGCAAGACGGCAGAGTGAGAATTAAATATTTGGGATGTGGTTGAAGGCTTCTAGACAGTATTTATAACAGTGCCGAACCCTGCGGAACATTTGAAAGAGGACATTCTTTAAAATGAAATCATTCAGGTAAACATTATACAACATTTATAGTGCCAGCAAGTCTTTCTTTTTTTTTGCTTTGGTTAAAGGCTTTCTTTTTGAAATATTTCTTGCTAACATTTTTAAGAGTGACAAAGTTGAAAAGACCCCATTAATATGCACGGTTCCAAGGACATCATAAATTGGTTGCATGTGAGAGTGAATTTCTAATCAACAAAATTCATCAAAATGATAGATATTCCCACATTTTCTCCTTCCTAAGCAGTGACCCTGCATACACTGGTTTCTAATGAAGCTGGAGATGGCCAACTCGAAACATTTAGATGTAATTAAAAGAGAAGATATATTGGGTAATTATTCAAGGTATAGCCAGCACACACAACCAATATAATCAAAATAAATTGATTTAACATTTTTCTTTTCAGGTTTTGCAGTACTTCAAATAAAATGTTCTACCCTAAGTTAGAAAAAACGACCAAGTTAAATATACGAGAATAAACATTGCCACTGTATTCATTATTCATTGTTTAGGGAAATTTTGAATATGCATATTTTCTGCAGCAACACTGCCGTACATTTAATATTGAGTCCATGCATAAATTCTTGGGATTATATGTTGTATTCTGAAAGGATTAACTTTCAATGGGAATATTTTTGGAGGCACCATGCCTGTGTACCAAAGCTTCTGTTATCGTATGCTATTTTGCAACATGTCCAGTCAGCAAACGGACAGCTGTTGTTTCTACCAAGGACCTTCAGCCAGCAAATGGTCGGCAAACAGACAGCTGTAGTTTCCAAACAGCCTTCAAGATCAGCCCCATATATCAGCATTTCCCAATGTAGCAAGTTTAAGATGTGTGGACTTTAACTCCAAGAATTCTCCAGCCAGTAGAAACATTGCCATATACCTCACTGCAAATTTCAGATAGTAAAGGTCCTGTCAGCATTCCAAATATCATCCCTAAACAGATCAGACTCCAAGGCGAAGCTTTCCTCAAATTTCCGATTTATTAGGAGAGACATGTTGGCACAAACTGTGGAAACCCAAATCTGAAGATTTACAGTTTCCACCCCTTAGTTGAAAGTTCAAGATCCTGCCCTCACACCCATAAATCTGTCACATGGTCCAATCGCTCTCTGCCATGCTGGCAGATGCCTCCAACTCGTTCCGGTTTGGTGTGAAGACAAAAGATGACCTTGGCTCACTAGAAAGAATGTAAACATGACCATGTCTGCAACTCCACATGATACCCCCTCCCATTTTCCCACAGCAGAAAAATGCATAGTAGAATAGCTGAAAGTGTGGCAGGCCAAAATGCAGGCCTGACACTGATCTCGTTATTCCGAGGTTACTCTGGAAGATTTTTAGAAGTTAAACTTCTAGAATAGGAATGACTTGCAGTGTTCTAGACATGCTCTGTTGATGAAACACAACATTTCAAAATGTTACATGTAGAACACCACAATCTCCATCCTTATCTAGAAGAACTACTTCTGGAAAACAAGTAACAATTCCTGGAATAGTTGGACCAATGACTTCTAAGGGAGAAGGAGGATATTGAGTGTTTAGTGTTCCCTAGAAAGTTCTGTTTTCAAAATGTTGAGTTCTCCACATTGTCTAGGGTTGGATGGTCAATAAATTTAAAAAGCAATGTTATTTCAGCTCTTAATTTATTTAATATGCCCTTCTATGTATCGTTGCTTTTGTTAGACCTAATGAAAAATTATCATTCCTGTCAAAACAACTGAGAATTCATCTTAACTCTTAACTCCGAGTAGATTTAATTCTCCTAAGAATAAGTGCTTTATTAACTCTTATGGACTGTGACCCAAAGTGCTTTTAAGAATTGAGGAAGGATTCAGAAGTCATTTGAATGCCACTTTCTCTATGTCAACTTCTTTCTTTCTCTGTGGCTTCCTATCTTTGTAGTGTTGTATCTCAACATGTAAGATGGATCTATGAACTAACACAAAAGAATTTCCAGGAAATCACAACTGTGTATTAAACTATTTCTGTAAGCAATGGATTTATACCAGAAAGGCCAAACCATGCCAAATAGCTTTGATTACCTTTTGTGAGCACTCAGAAAACACAAGGATACGATGCAACAAAACAATATCAAAGACAAGCCAGTTGCCATTTTTTAATGTCATGCCAAGTGCAGCACACTAGAAAAGAAAGTAAGAGGAAAAGTAAGAGTTTACTTATAATACATTTTTTTAAACTAAGAAAAAAAAACTTCTTCACAGTAATCCAGCTCAGCCTTAGATGACATATAAGGGAAATGTTGAATAGGATAGGATAGGACAGAACAGAACAGATGGTGTCAAACTCAAGGTCCAGGACCCGGATCTGGCCCACAGGGTACTTAGATCTAGCCCGTAGGGCTGTCCTGGAAATAGCGATGGACTGGTCTGCAGTGGTTCTGCCAATGAAAATGAAGCTCAGGAACCCATTTTCACTGGCAGAGCTCTCGGGCCACAACAGACACCCCCGACACAAGTGATGATGAGTTGGCTATGCCCATCCTGGCCATGCCCATTCCAGCCCCCGGAGGTCAAACACAACCCTAATATGGCCCTCAATGAAATCAAGTTTGACACCCCTAGAATAGAATATTCTTTATTGGTGAAGTGTGATTGGACACACAAGAAATTTGTCTCAGGTGCATAAACTCTCAGTATACATACAAGCAACAAAGTCATAAATCATAAATCATAATATATAATTATAAATTATCTATCTATCTATATCTCTATCACCTATATCTATCACCTATCCTTATCACCTGACTATCTATCTATCTATCTATCTATCTATCTATCTATCTATCTATCTATCTATCTATCTATCTATCTATCTATCTATCATCTCTCTATCTATCATCTCTATCTACCTATCATCTATCTGTCTACATATATCATCTCTTTATCTCTCTATAATCTCTCTATCTATTTATCTATCATCTATATATCTTTATCTACTTCAGTGATATAGTCTAATATGCTCTGATGCTTGGCAGGACTACTGTCCCATAAAGGGTGCACTTTCCTAGATATCTTCTTTCTATCAAAAAACTAAAATGAAATATTTAAAAATAAAGCAGCTGCAAATGTTATGATACTTTTCCATTATAGCTTATAGCTGATTTCCCTCCTCCCCTTTAATTTAATTTCAAAGTAATTTCAGGATTGATAATCACAGTTAACCAGGCAAGATCAAATATGGGAAAGAATAAAATATATACTTTTTAAAAACCAGTAATACAAGTTCTATCTATGGGATTGTATACATATCCTCGTCAGCCTGAATAGGATATTGAAACATGGGCAACAGTCACCCAGCTTAGTATGTCACTCATTTCCACATTTGCTGTGGTGAATTCCCCTCTTGGAGGCACTTAGAACTTCTGGTGACTCTCATAAATACCCGGAAAAGTCTCCATTGAAAGATTACCTGAGGTATCATGTATAAAGCTAGTGCTAGGAACTCTGTAAATGGAGGTTCAGGGTCAGAGTGCAGTGAGACACAAGGTCTCAGTGAAAAATTGTTAAACTCAGGCAGCAAAGGCATTTGAGTGTTTAAACCAGAAATACAGTAATATAAGTATATATTCATGAATGAACTTCCATATTTGTTGACAGGTAGAGTTAGATCATATCCCAGGAGCTCTGGTTTTATAAATGCTCAATTGCCAACAGCCAATGTTGGATCAAAGTCTATACAATAGTACTTGGTCATGTTTTGTAAACTTTATTTATTTACTCACTCACTCACTCACTGAAGCCTTTTCTCTAAACTTTCAGACTAACCTTGTAACTAAGAATACTTTTAGCCAGGAAGGCACAGGCCCAAAAATCTCACTTAATCCCAAAGGAGAACTTGCTGTTTTTCACCATGCATTGCTTCTAGAACCACAGCAGAGTTACTTCCCTTGTGTTAGCAGCATTGAATGTCTCATCAAAGCTATGCCCAATGAGATGGCTGCTTTCATAATCTGACACTCTGTGGAGTTTCTCAATAAAATGTTTATGGAGGACCAAATCTTGTTACAGATACATTGAAAGAGCTGTTCTAAGAAACTGATTGGGATGATGTCGGCTGATGGAGGGTCTTTCCTAGCCTGACATATTTTTTGGTTTGTGACACAGACTGACCACTTTATTTTGCTTACTAGCCAGGTGCTTTGACTCTCACAAAACCTGTGTGCAAACTACTTTGGGTTCAATCTCTGCCTTCAAATTCCTGTGGGTGTTTAACTGTATTATAACCCTGATTTTGCTAGCAGCCAAAATACCTAATTCTATTACTACCTCTGAGATAGGACAGGGATGGGGAAGAATGTGCATTCATCTGCCCCTTGGAGTATATAATTCAATAAATCCTGTTAGGTTCTAATGCCTAAGCAGGAGTTACACAGAATGCAGCCTCAATGAGGTACGACAAAATGAAAATGATCTACTTAAGGTGATTCTAAGAAAATATTTGCAAATTCTCATGCATTTTCATAAAATAAATAGGAAAGTCCTTAAAATATAAAAAATGGATTGTAATACAAATTGGAGTATTCTGGACCTTAAAGAGAGAAAACCAATTTCCCTTTGAGCACATTGAAGTAATGTCAGGAGACACATTCTATGACGCAGCTGAAGGAAAAAGTCTTCTTAAGATGTGGTCACTTCCAAACATGCCACAATTTTATAATTCCCTTTGATATGGAATGTTCCCTTTTATGCGTAGTGGTTAGGAGGATTTATGGTGTTATGTTGCAATTCATTTGATACCACTTCAAATCCATAGTTTTTTGTCTGCTTTCTTCCTGAAAAATATCTCTTACCGAAAAAAAGAGGAAGTAGGATGACAAATCTGGGCTTCATTTTCAAGACTGTTTACACAATAAACAGTATAGAGTATTAAAGAAGTATAGAAATTAAAAGATAAGGAAAATACAATTTGTATGCACCTATAATGTTGGCACAGTTTAACAAATATTGTTTGGCATCTTGAAGTATTTTCCAGATCACTTCCTTTTCGTCTGAACTGTTGAAAAAAAATGCAGATCAAGTTTCAGATTCTGCACTGTATATATTCACAGGTGATCCCTGCCACAGGATTACTGTTTTAAATTCTTCTGGAATCTTCCCCCGAGATGGATCACACACTGATCTTTCTTTGGGCGCTGCTACTTTCAGCCACAGGTAATATGCTGGGTTTTGATACTTGGTGGTACCAATAAAGGAGAATATTTGTAGCTCTGGGTTGAAATGAAGGGTCCTTGCTACTCTCTGGGCTTGGTTGCCTTCTTGCAGATGATTTCTTAGCCAAACTAGGTAACAACATCAGTGTTCAGAGTGTTTATCAGTGCTCAGAGAGTACCAAGGACCCCTGAAAGGCATACTTATTTCATTCTCTCCTTATACAAGGTTGGAAATGAGCTAAATAATAACGAAGAACTGAAAAACGGGCTATTTAAATATTTTAAAATAATGACTAGAATGTAGTTTTCATTCTAGTCATTCTGGTCATTCTAGTCATTCTAGCAATGACTAGAATGTAGTCTACTGCAGTTTCCTTGGGAACATTCTGGATATTTCTTTCAGAGATTTTCCTCCCTTCCTAATCTAGCTAAAAGCATAGGATTAACAGATAATCCCTATCCAAGTACTGGACTGGATCTGATTATGAGTCTCCAAAATCAGCTAAAGTCTCCTTAAGTGGTGCTACTTTCTGGGACAGTTATGATATATTGAAACCTATTTCATCAGTCAGACTATAAAATTTGGTCTATAGGTTATGTGTAGACTCGATAATTAGCTAATGTTAGTAATAATTCAACCAGAACTTTGCTTACTTACAAATAACTAAATAGCAGAAATTGAATTGAGACACTTGAATGGACTTAAGTTATGAATTTCACTGAAAGCAGAAGGACAAGATAGACTCGACTAACCTGTTTGCTTTGATTATTGTCTCAGTTTTGTGATTCTATCAGCACAAGTCACAGACTAATCAATCCATCATAATTTCCCTAAAAGAACATTTCTGGGGGGAAATATCTTCAGTATAAGATGTAATCAGGGTAGCTTTTCCAGTTTTATGTAACAAAAAAGTGATTATAAGGCCAGGGGTTTTCCTAACTTAGTAACAGATTTAAGCACAGCTTGTTGCAAGTATGTTTATTGATTTCTGCACAACCACATTCTGATTTCTTCTTACAATAGGTGATGGAATAAAGTATTTCTAACTAAAAATCAAGAAAACCAATGATTGTATCAGCCAATGTAGTACTAATTTCTCACCCCAATGTTGATTAGACCTTCCTTCCCTCCCTCCCTCCCTCCTTCCTTCCTTCCTTCCTTCCTTCCTTCCTTCCTTCCTTCCTTAAATGGCAATTATATTGAAACATAATTTGATCTAAATTATTATCCTAAAAAACCCACAAAGTTCCCAAGGAAACAAACTTGAGAAAGATAGCAAAACTAGGAGCTAAGATGTAGCTGGAATGGGCTAAGATGTTTAAAAAAAACATTGGCCAGTCCTTGAAAGGTCTTCTTCTTAACTTATGCCAGCAGATGATGATGATAAGATACCCCTCTGCCATACAAGTAGTAAACATGGGAAATAAAAATGTACTTATGCTTAAATGCCACATTTTATCATGCAAGTGACTGTCCTTATTTTAGCAATGTAAATAGTTTTTTTTCCTTTTTTTTTCTATTATTGCCTAATGTGAAGAATGCACCTCCATGCAGCTACTTGGGGTTGGGTGTAATACCATCCTTTTGGTGCCCCATTCAACAGATCTGATGCAAGATGGTTAAGGCTGATGCCTTAAGAATTGCTGTGTAAAGATAATTAATCTTAGAATGATTTGGCTCCATTTTAGAATGTGTAATTAAAGTTAATTATGTGACATTCCATATTCTTTTTATTTTATTCAAGGTATATTGTAAGACTGGTTAAATATATAAAAGACAAATGAATAAATGGATCATAGAACAAAAATGGTATACATTTCAGAAATAGTATTGCTTTTCCATGGATATTTAAGTTTCTGATTTTATTGTAAATTGAAATGCCATAAGCTTTTTCAACTCAGTATCCATCTAAATGTCTTTGAATAAACATTCCAATCATTTCAATTAGAATTATTATGCTAGATAGGAGAAGAGTATTTTACCTAAATTCTGTGTCTTTCCTAATTGGAAGGACTCATTCATTTATAACTACGGTATTTACAGGATAGGTTTATAATTCCAGAACAAGGTCTGGCCATGGCCAGTGTGTGACATATCTAGTCCACGGGCCGCAGGTTTGACACCTCTGCTACAATAGATATCACATGCAAAACATCATATATATATTTAAACACTGGGATATAATGCCAAAAAACCAGTAAATAGTCATTACCAAGATTCAAAGTGGATATGCCATGTTTGGTATAAAACAAATCTCACACTATATTCAACCAAATGTTTAATTTGGAAATGTTCAGCTATCATTCTCAATATGTGAGTTTGTATTTATACAATGAAGAAAGCAATATTGTAAGGTTTGGTATATATATTTCTTGAGTGAATATACTGGTAGTCATTTCTACATTTTCAGAATGCTTTTTTAGATCAGTGATGGCTAACCTTTTTCTTCTTGCGTGCCAAAAATGGCAGCGCGCACACACATGCCACCACACAACCCCCCGGCACACTGCACTGTGCTTGTGCGTGTGCACACACACACACCATTGGGCCTTTTTTCGGCCTCCAGTGAGTGAAAAACAGCCCAATGGGACTTCCAGTTTGCCCATTCAGGGAAGCCTCCTAAAGGCAAAAAACAGCCCTATGGGCAAACCGGAAGTTCGGGAACGGACTTCCGGTTTGCCTGTTGGGCCATTTTTTATCTTCCAGAGCCTTCAGGGAAGCATCCTGAAGCCTCTGGAGGGTAAAAAACGGCCTAACAGGCAAAAATGTTGGGCCATTTTTTACCCTTCGGGGAGTGAAAAACAGCCAAAAATCAAGGCAGAAAATTGGTTGGCCAGTGTGCGCAAGCGTGCTGGAGCTGACAGGGCAACACCTCGCATGCGCTCAGAAATGGCTCCGCATGCCACCTGTGGCATGTTTGCCATAGGTTCACCATCACTGCTTTAGATTATGGTATAATATGCCAGGGACATTAGAAAGTAAACAGACGTTGATTTCTGTAGCTCAAATGTAGTAGATTATTCTACATCTAGAAGTAAAGTAGATTAGTCTAAATTTCACACAATTATACAGTCAGTCAACTCCATAGCTCTTACAAAACACCATTTTGTTTTCCAGTTTAAAGTCTGGATTGAGTTTACTTATTACTCAAGCTACTGCAGAATACTGATCTGGGAAGAATATCTATGCAATCAAGAGATTACAGTACACAAATGATTAAGAATACCCCATATTTATGTCCCAATATTTATAAGCATTACTTAGAATTCCATTTCAGATCCTCACTTTGGATTCTGGATGGACGCAAATAAGAAGAATAAATAGCTAAATAAAGGGCAGGAAATCCATAAAGGGGAAATGTTAAGGTTGGATGACAGAAATGATAGGGTTACAGTACTGGAACAGGATCTCAAAAAATGTAGCAATGTGTTTGCTTATATTAAATATTTCCCCCCCCCCAGCATCTACAGTATCTGTTAAGTGTTTTTCTTCTATTAATGGAATTTATTCAATGCCACAAATTTTCTTTAAACATTGTGAAGTAGGTACAGAAGAAAGCAACTTGTGTGTAATAATGTGTTTGCTTATATTAAACAAGTTTTCTTTTCTTTTCTTTCTGCAGCATCTACAGTATCTGGTAAGTGTTGTTCTCCTTCTAATGAAATTGATTCAATGCCATATTTTTTCTTTAATGATACGAATCTTCTGAAGTAGATACAGAAGAAAGTACATTGCAAAATATACACACTCTTCATTGTTTCCCCTTAGCATTGAGAAATATGACCAGGTTAACGGGTTGGGAATGAATCACTCTCATTCAAGTGCTGCCAGTATAAGTGGGAAAACAATTGTTTCATATTAAACAGATTACGAAATTCAAATATTCAGTTCTTTTCCTCCTGCCGCCTTCTTTCTAAATTCATCAGATTCATGAGCTTTTAAGCCAAGTGAAAAAGGTTGCAAGATCAAGTGCTGGTTATGTCAGCTACAGTAGGAATATTTCAGTTTAGGATGAAAAAAAAGGCGGAAACAAGGAAGATTTAATTATGTCCCCTCTGCATTTGTTGACACTTATGGAATCAGCAACACATGTCCTAATCCATCATCTCCTTTACTAGATGTCAGCATTCCAAGTAATGCACCCATTCAAGACAGAACTCCAAGGCAGCCAGATTCCTCAAAGAACAGTTTATTGGATACATCATATTGGCACAACTGGTGAAAACCAACTCTGAAAGTTCCCACAGTTTTCGCCTAATTAAAAAGTGAAAGTTCCCCTTTCCCCCAAATCATCAATCACATTGTCCAATAGAAGTGCTGGTCAGTGGCTTGGTTACTCCACTCCTCCTCTCCCCAGCACCTGTTGGAATATCCTTGGTTCCCACAGGAAAACTTCTTATTTTGACTGCAAAGCTGAGTTATCTAATTTCCCACCTCCCTTTTTTCCCGTCTACCTTGTGGCAAACATGAAGTCTCAAAATGGCCTCAGCCAGGTTCGCTTCAGGGTTGACACTAGACTTGGAATACACAGAACATGTTCTCCCACTTCTCTCCTGCTTGGGTTGATCATTTGTACCATATTTTTCGGAGTATAACATGCACCTTCCCCCCCCTAAAAGTGGGTGAAAACCTGGGTGCGTCTTATACACCGAATACAGCCTACCCAGCCACCCCACTCTTTGCCCTTTGCCTCCCAGCAATTTACCTCTTTGCAGCAAACATCCAGAGCCTGATTAGCACAAGAAACTGATTATTGGCCTCCGGAACCTCAGCTGATTCAGGCTGCAGGGAGGCAGCATGTGCTAAAACTGAAAGTGAAACTAAACTGCAAGGAGGCAAATTGCCAGGAGGTAGAGGTTTTTATTTT
>JANHFT010008760.1:9141-21352 GCA_032467955.1 Pseudoxenodon macrops
GTACTGACACAAATAAGAACAGTTTTATAATAAATTGTTTCCACTGTTTTCAGTGGAATGCTTATAGTAAAAATCACTGAGTATTCATGAAACAATACTCATTTAAATAACTCATAAACTGATATATTGCGGTTTTTTATGGAAATAACTTTGTTAATTGCCACCAAATCAGAATTTGTCACTGAACAAGAGGTAAAACAGTTTAGAATAGAATATGTATAAAATATACTTTATTCATGATAAATAAGAAATGCTTTTAAAGGAAATTCTCATTCTCTCTGTCTTTCTCTCATACACACACACACACACACACTCACACACACACTCGCTTTTGAAACCTACCAAGGAAACAATTAGATTACCAAGATGAACAAATCATACAATAAATGTTGGAAATGTCACAACAAAGAAGCAGCAAAAAGACATAAAAGAAATACATCAAAACATCTAGAAAGTTCTGAAAATAAAGTTCAATTTAAAACCACAAATAGTTTATTAGGTATTATCCCAGAGGAAATAAATGAAAAAATCCACAATTTATTAAGATATATCAGACAGTAGCAAGAATCAATCTCCCTGACTACATCTGCCCATCAGACCAGATCTGGCAGAAGAGGTATACTACCTCTATCTGCCATAGAGCCGCATTTGGTGGGATGCAGGAGAAAGGCCTTTTCTCCTATGGCACTCATCTTAGGAAACATCTTCTCTGAAGTTGGCTCTTCCCTAAAGTTGGCTCCATCTCTGCTGATTTTTCAGAAGTCCCTCAAAACCTGGTTATGCCATTAGGCCTGAAGGGACTGATGAATTCCTCAGATGGCTGTATTGCTGTTAATATTTCTTTTTTGCCTTTTAATCACAATTTTTAATTGTTTGGATCCATTGATTGTTTTTTATATTGCTGTTTTATATCACTGTTCTTATTGTATGCGACCCACAGTCATTGGTGGCTATATAAATGTGATGAATGAACAAATTAATATTATGCAACAATAGAATATGATTTTTTTAAAGAAAAACAAATAGTTTTAATAATCCAAACTGAAATGAGCTACAATCACAGATGTCTATAGCATATAAAACCATTTAAGTCAGAAGTGGGTTCCTACCAGTTCTAACCGGTTCTATAAAACCGTTAGCAATTCAGTGATGACATCACGGAGCCGGTTCCTTCAGTGCCTCCGTGAGCGCCACCATTTTGAATTTTGCTTCTGCACATGCACAGAAGCTAATTTTTTATTGCTGCGTGTGTGACTTGTGCACGAGGCGTGATCCTGAGTAAACCTGCAGCAAAACGATTTACAACCCACCCTTGATTTAAGTAGCAATTACCAGTTAGAAAAAAAGAAGGGGAGAAAAAAATAGAAGTACCGTAGCTATAGACTACTAGCCTGCTTTTTTCTGTATTTTTTTGTCTGATTTGCCTTTTTAAAATGTGTGTTCCTTTTGTAATAATATTTTTACTTAAATTTCACTCTAGTGTAAAATTTATTGTAGAGGTGTATGTGTGTGTTTGTATGGTTTTGCTTTTCTGTTGTTTATTTCATCATAATAAAAAAAGGAAAGAATTGGAAAGCCATGCCCAAGGGGAAAAAATGGATAAATATTAGGGACATGAGCAAAGTTCAGAATGTTGAAGGAATGAAAGCACAGATGTTTTCATGCAAAGTAGAAAAAAATCAAGTCTTGGCCATGCTTCCAGGGAAAACACCACGTGATTCTGCTCAGAAACTTAAGGAGAGCACATGTTGGGATTCTGAAAGATCTCCAGCTATGAAGGGAGACCATCACTGAAGATCATTCAAGTAGGAAACCAGACAACATTCTGACAGCTTTCAGCAGCTGCACCTGTGGTCTCTACCATTTGACTTTGCTCCTGCCAACTGCTGAGATCATCACTACTCTCCTGCTTGTCACTTTGTATCCACATCAAATGAAGACAACACAACATAGGCTTGTTAATTCACATGGACGATGGAGATCCATGGAACTATGAAAAGACTGCTGAGAGGCTGAAAAAATACTGATGTCATCTGCAGGAAGGAGAGAGTGCATACACAAATATTGTGCCTAACACAACGGCTCCAACTTTCTACATTTGTTTCAATATGTCAACAGGCTATATATCATTGACTATGTAATTTTAAAAGCCATTGAGCATACAGGTATACCAGTATATTTGAGATATGAATCACCAAAATAATACCTGATCTAATATTTCAAACAATGCATAATTAACTTTACATAATGAAATAAAAATGAAGGCATTATAAGAAGATAAAGAACTAAGTGATGTACCTTCCACCACTTACTGTAAATAGCAGTGCTTTGAAAGCAAAATTATATACCTGGCCAGGCCCCAACCCTCCCTTGTAAGCCAGACGTTCCTGAGCCATTATTTAGACTGTGAGTTTCAAAACTCAAAGAGGAGATGCTGTTGGAGAACATAACACAATGCTTAGAAATAAGTTCAAGCAGCCACTTGACACAGAAGTGCTCACTCGAACACTCAAAAGGGCTACTTGAGAGTAGTAGCTTACCATGAAAAGAGAATCATCGGGGTCATTGGGAATAGCCTGTAGCTAAATCTTTGGAATCCATGATACAAAATGCTTCAATGGAGGCTTGTTAATTGCTGGAACAATATCTAAACCCAGTGTCAGAACCACATAACAAATCACAGAGCGGGCTTTTTAAATGTTACCAGGGTTGCAGTCCTACCCTCCATTAGCAAAGACTTCTATCATCATATTTCTTGTCAGAATCTGAAAGAAAGGAATTCCAAAGGCCCCATCAAAGCTCACTACGACATGCAATTTTGCAGTTGCTTGTAGTCAAATATTTTTTGATGTTTCCAGAAACTTTTCCAGACTTTATTGGTTTTCCGAATTATAGGTTTTCTGTGCTATTAGAAGATTTCAAGATAAATAGGCAATATACAGTATATTTATTACAAATTGTTCTGCAGCATAGTTCTTTTCCTCAGAAATGGTCAAACTGCAATGAATTGGAGGGTGCAATATAATGCAGATGAAAACAAAAATTATCCAATATTTGAGGAAACAGGTGAACTGATGAAGCTATAATAAGTAACCTATTGTGTAGAGTTTCATAAATTACAAAACCTATAGTACCAATAAGGGAGAATATTTGTTAGTATTATTTATTTTATTATTTTTATTTTTAGTCAGAGAATGCTATCATCAATATCCATATTTCATTAGTAAAATTTATTTTCAAACTATGGTTTGTTATATATGTAATGATCTTAATAAAATTAGGGATGACAGGAGTCCCTCTAATTGTCCTAAATTTTTATCTGTCATAAAGTTTTTGTGTAACAAAACATACTTAATTCTAAATTAGAATTAGAAAATGTATAAGTTGGAAAAATACTGGCTACAATGTAATCACAATTTTCAAAACAATATACACTACAAACAGTCCTGATACTTCAAAAACCTAAATGTATTCATGTATTTACTTTTTTCTGTTTGAAAATGTGAGAAACATGGCTTTTTATTCCACATGAGCTCATTAAAAAGAATAAACCAATGGTTATAGAAACATTAAGAGGCTTGTATCCAAATACTACATTTTCGCCAAAACAAAGTATCCAGCTGAAAACTTAAAAATCAGAAAATACTTTCAGGCTCTTCCCTCCCTCAAAATTTTCATCAATTATTTTACAAATTATCCTCATAATTCTTATGAACAGTAGTCTTATTAGAGTTGCCTTACAGCAAGTAAGGTTTGAAATAGTATTATTACAGTTGACAAAGTTTCTTTAAATATTTTACATGTGAGTGCAATCATTAGGATATAAGAAATTTTACACAGATTACTAAGTAGAATATATATATTATTTAGAATTTTGTAGGGCAGGACTACTTTTTTCTCTTGAAGATAAATATATATTATCTTCTATTTCATTAAAAAATATACTAGAACTTTTCATACACCAACCTGTACATTTGAAATTAAATTTTACAGAGTGAGTAAATCAGGCAAATATAAGGTTGTACTTTTGCTTATCATATCTTTCTGATTATCAGGCTCGCTATAAATCATAGCTATTTACATTCCAAAGAAGCTAATATTTTAGACGTTTCAAAATATATTGCAATTATGCTTAAAAACCTAAAATTTACTGTTTACAAATGAATTAAAAAACATTGAAAAAAGGTATTGAGATCCTGAGCAATTTAAAAAAGAACTTTAACACTATCCATGTTTAACTTCCTGGCTATAAAATGTAGGACTTGTATGGATTCAGAAGGATGCAGATATATATACAACATTCCATTAAGATGTGGTAAATGTCATTCAGCTTACTATTCAATCTTAAATAGGTCTACCTACAAGAAAATTTATTATTTCAATGGAACAGTTTTTAAAGTTAGTGTAAAGGAAGACTTAGCCTTCCATTACTGTTATTGATGTATGTTCACAGCCTTTATATTTAAAAAAATATTAGGATTCTTCTTCTTCTTCTCAGTACTTCTGTATAAAATAAACCTACTTTTCCAAATATTTAATAATTATAAAAAATTAAATATTGTTCATAGTAAAACATGTTCACAATTGTTTAATTTAAACAACTAAAAATATAGTGGAATTTTATTACTACACAAATTAAAAGAATGTTAAATATGAAAGCAAATTCTGTGCTGAGTTATATTTGGTTTAAATAAGATTACACAAGAAAATTATATTTATACGATAATCATATCAAGTAATGTAAAGATCATTAGAAGTATAGCTTTTTAACTGATTCAAAGGAGCATGAAAAGGAAAGAAATTGATGATAACATCTAGAGAATTTCAGATTTTTTCCAAAATATTAGTTTCATGTAATAGGACAGAAGTCAATCCAATCCTTATTTTCCACTAATAGTAACAAAGGTATAATTTTTTTGTCATTATAACTATCATTACAACTATGGAAATATAGATCACACAATAACAAACCAGAGAAATATCTCAGTGGATAAAATGTACAGGCTAGGAATAAAAAAGATATTTTTTACAAAAACAAATATATTCTTCAACATAGAAGTTTGACAAAAAAGTTTCACCTAGTTTGTTTCAATTATATTTTATTTTAATTTAATAAGCATGTAAATATTTACTATAAGTACACTATAACAAATGAGCAAAAATCAGTATAAATAAATCTTCAGGATTATGACTTAAATATATATTAGCAGATAATCAACTACGGTAAAATGTTCATTTAAGGGTCAGCAATTCAACAAATGAATAAGTTCCCTTTTTGAGCTTATTTTTCACATTGCATAGTATTTTCATTCTTGCTTAAGGGTGCAATTTCAACTAGCTAAAGTCATAGAAAACAATGCCACTACACAGAATAGGAACAAGAATTACTTTCTAAACATCACACTCTATTTTTAAAATAAGATCCCTGATCAGATCCCCTAAGACCAAACTGTCAAATCACCCCATTTAAGAAAATTGTTCTAACAAGTACTGCTAGTTTTTTTTTCCTATCAAGTTTGTAGTTTAAAGCATATGCATGGAATTGCATTATATTGGATGAAAAAAGTAAATGTTTTGAAAAAAACTGATGATAGAAAAAAGTTAAATTTATTCTTACTTTAAGAATTATTTTTATGATCAGCTTGCAAAAATGTAATCCTCTGAAGATTTACTTCTTCTAAAGGCCCTCCATTGCCTTTAAACTCTACCTGCAATATGTTACCTGGCAGGAAAGGTAGGAATTTGTGGTTTTCCGAAACCTATTGTATTCAAGCTCCTGTCAAATATTGGTCGGTAATGACCAGTGATGAGGGAAAGTAGGATTTGCAATCAATAAAATTCGACAGATGCATATTTTCTTACAATTGTGGAAGATCTAAATATGAATGTGCTTAAATCTGCCATTTTAGATAGTATTACATTCACCTGGACACAGTTATAACAAATGATATATTTTCATGAAAGAAAACCAACCATTTTCAGATGAAGCAGAAAAGTTCATATATAGGACATAATGAATTAATCCAGGATACATTAGAAGGTTTTTATGATCTAGTAACTGAACTACTACTGAATTAAATATTATACAAATGTTTCCATCATGTATTTGCTTTGTTTTTTAAAAACAGAAATAGAAATCTACATATATAATAAGCTCATACATAATCAGCAATATGTATTTTAGACATCTACAGTTATTTGAATATTACTTGCATATATAGTTCCAATTCAAAATACTAAAGCAATATTCACACTGTTATTTCTTGCTTATCCTGTAACAAGTGTTGGACATTTCTGAATGGAACAGATGTAAATAATTTTTTTAAATTTATTTATTTTGCTGTAGACTAATTAAATAGTTCTACTTTGCACAGGTAGCACAAAATACACTATTTATGGCAACTCGGGAGCAGGTTGGAACCCTGACAATTTAGAGCAGAATATAAACGTCATGAAAATAATATAAATTACAACTTTTGAAGCTTCCATTCTATCAAATCCATCTCTCTCTCTCTCTCTCTTTCTCTCTCTCTCATCTAATTTACACACCACCAATCTCACTATCAAAGAGACTCTGAGCAGCTTACAGTTGCATAAAAGCACAGATATAAAAGCATTAATAGCATTAATATTAATAACAATGAAATAGAGGTTAAAATCTAAGAACACAGATGTATCAGGATTTTGTTTCTAACTCATCCTACTATTTCCAACATAGTACACCCCCATATTTACATGTATTTTATAAAACTGCACTAATTGAATTTTGTAAATTATGTTGTATCCTTTTGGAAATTAAAAATGTTTGATTTGCTAACAGCACCTTAAAATAGAATTAGAACAAGTGTGATTGAACACACAAAGAATTTGATTCTGGTACATAAACTCTCAGTGTAAACATAAGCAACAAAGTGATAAATCATAAATCATAAGATACAATCATAAATCATAAGATACAACCAACAAAATGATAATCATAAGATACCAACAGGAGTAGGTAATAAGAAGGATAAGAAGGATAATAGCAATACAGTCCTACTACATGGGTAAATATCCTTAGGCATAAGACAGTGCTTTGGGAATTATGTGTTTAGCAGAGTGATGGCGTGGGAGAAGAATTGTCTTTGGGTCTAGTTGTTTCGGCATGCAATGCCCTATAACGGTGTCCTGAGGGGAGAAGTTGTTACAGTTTACGTCTAGGATGTGAGGAGCCTGTAGATATTTTCTGGTTTGTGCAGTATACAGGACCTCAATGGAAGGCAGGCTGGTTGCAACTGTTTTTTCTGCAATCCTAACTGCCTACTGATGCCTGACCTGGTTAGTTGCTGTACCAAACCATACAGTTATAGAAGTACAAATGACAGACTGAAGAATTACTCTGCAGAACTGTATCAGCAGTCTGAGCTTTCTGAGCTGAGAAAGAACATTGTTTATTGTGTCTTTTTAATGATGTTTTTAATTTTAACAATGTTAGGTGTCCATTTCAAGTCCTGGGAGATTACAGAATCCAGAACATGAAGGTCACTACTGTTGATACTGTCTTGCCTAATATTGTAAGAGGTGATAGAATAGGAGGGCTCTTCCTAAAATCTCTATAGTTTTAAGTGTGTTCAGATAGATAGAAATTGTAGCTGAGACAATTAATTTAATTATGTGGATGCTTAATCAATATTTCCTAGACTACACTATCTTTGTGAAATTTATATTTTTTATTTATAACAAAGACATCTCAATAGAAAATTAGAATAGCTATTGCCAATTAAATTCCTTCTGAAGCTGCATAAGATGTTGTAGCATTACTGGAAAAACAGAACTTTGCTTTCTTTTAAAACAGTTTTTTCTATTGTACAACCTCAACAGCTCTCCCACAGCATACACAAAACTACCAGGGGAATTTGGCTTTCCCATTCACATTAAAAGAGAAGACAGTTCAATATACCATAGGGATTTACTTATGAAACTGGTCCCTCACGTGAAGTTAATAACAATTCCTTGATCAGGCAGAGCTTTGGCGCACAATGTATCTCCAGTGTGTGGAAGCAGCTGTTACGCTAAAGTCAACGAGCATATTTCATACAATATTATCTTGCATGCTTTTGTTGCTATAGATCATGTTATTATGGCAAATTTAATGGTAAATGTGCTGAACCGTGAAGTAGTTGGATACATTCTCTTAACACTGTGGATAATACGCAGAAATGAACAATATAGTAGATACTGCATAATGCTCTGTCAATGTATATAGTTGCCAAATTATGCTGGAACTCTCCACAACTTGGCACCATGAAAATGGCATTTCATACATTACCACTCATTGCGTTTTTAACTTGGATTTTGCATATATTACCAATAACTTCGTTTTTCATAGTCTTTATCCCGACATGGATGCTATGGATACTGACTGGGTACAAATAATCATACCAGAAAAAAATGTGCTGTCTCAGATCCAAGATCCATTTAATTCAGCTTTGTATTCCCACGCTAGCCAACAATATGCCAATAGAAAGACCAGCACTACAACCCATGCCTCTCATATCAATGGTAATACGGTAGTTTACCATGACTTTTAGACTTTGATAGATTAAATCTCTATGCATTTGTCAAATCAATTTTCAAAGCCATTTAAAGTTGGTGGGCATTATTAGTGTTCATCTGGCTTTGTTCTCAAGGTTTCCCACTGAACTGTATCTAGAGGACAGCCCAAATCCAATAAATCCCAGAATACCCAACTTCAAGGGAACCTTAAGTATCTTCCTTATTCTACTGCTTGACCAGAAAATATGGATCTCTCACTATAAGGATTTTAAGGCTCAGAAGAAATCTATATTGACAACTATAGTTTGACAACATAGAAAACCTGAAACTTCCAGCCAAAAGAAAATAAAAATCTAAGGACAGCCTTAGATTTGGAGGGGGGAGAGAGAGGTGGTGTTTGTCTTACCTGATACGCTCCTTCTCGTGGATGTGGAGATAGCATCCATGTATGGGTTAATATCGTCTGATCAGCTGATTGGACTGAGTCTGTTAGAATTGTAACATCCCTTTCTCTGTTGCTAGGCAAGCCCGTTTTTGACAAAGACGAAGTGACAGACCCGATGTGCCGGCAAAAAAAAACCTTCCTTCTCAAAAAAACATTCTAAGCTAAACAAGACCAGATCTAGAATTATATACAGGGTGGGTATGGATGCTATCTCCACATCAATGAGAAGGAGAGTATCAGGTAAGACCAACACCCCTTCTCCGTGATTGGTGGAGATAGCCTCCATGTATGGGACATACCAAAGCTGGTTTGTCTGTAAAGGGAGGGCAAGGCTCTGGTCCTAAGTCCCTTCTCCCACATGGACCCGCTGAAGCACCCTGTGGCCGAAAGCCACTTTTGCAGAAGCGAATAGATTGAATTTATAATACCTTATAAATGGGAAATGTAACACCCAAGTGGCTGCTCTACAGATCTCTTCCAAGGATGCTTGGGTCGCCCAAGTGGCAGTGGTCGCTGCACTTCTAGTGGAATGTGCAGTGACTCGCCTAGGCCTAGGAAGGCCTCAGCCATCTCCCCATAGTGGAAAGGGTGACTTGGTCCCCATGGAAGAAGGCTGAAAGAAAATGAATAGTGCCTCTATCTTTCTTAAAGAAGCAGTTCTCATATATATGTAAAGAGCCCTCCTTACGTCTAATATATGCCACGTTCGTTCTAAGGGATGGACTGGATGAGAACAGAAATTTGGGAGAATCAGTTCCTGCACCCTATGAAAAAGCGTATTAACTTTGTGGATGAAGGAGGGGTCTAGCCTCAGCACAACCCTATCAGAGTGGAAAACACAGAGATCCGCCCTAACTGATAGGGCAGGCAGTTTCGAAATCCGCCTTGCGGAAGTGATAGCTACTAAAAATGCCACCTTGCATGACAGGTGACAGACACTAGCAGAACGTAAAGGTTCATAGGGCCCCCCCGTAAGGGACTTCAGAACTTTAGTTAGGTCCCAGGGGATACCTATGTACCACTGGGGGGCACAAATTCGAGGCCCCTTTTAGAAATCTGCGTATTGTGGGATGCTGTGCTAGGGAACTCAGGTCTCCACAAGCTAAAACGGATAATAGCGCAGCTACATACCTACGTAAGGTGTTGGGGGCCAGCCTTTTGTCTAGCCCACTCTGGAAGAAATTTACGATTTGGCCAATTGACACCTGTAATGGAGAGATGTTAGACTTAGAACACGAGGAACAGAAAACCTTCTACGTTGCTGAATATATGCACTCGATCGAAGGTCTCCTGGAGGCTTGGATCATTGAGATGGCCCTGGAACAGATGTTGTCAGCCCTCAGAGTGCTCTGCTCAAGTGCCAGGCGGTCAGTTGATACCAATGTGGGTCTGGGTGGACCAACGTCCCCTGGCTGAGAAAATCTTGCCTCTATGGTATCTTCCACGGCTAGGTTACCGACAGGTCCATCAGGTTGGCGAACCAGGCCCTCCTGGGCCAATGCGGAGCCAGGAGGATGACTTCTGTCTCTTCTTCCACAATCTTCCTGATCACATTTGGGATTAGGGGCAGAGGAGGGAAGGCATACAAGAGCCCTGTGGGCCAGTGGCAGTGAAGAGCGTTGACTCCTTTCGCTCCCTGAGACAGAAACCTGGATAGAAACCTGGGAAGCTGAGTATTTTCTGGGGTAGCAAAGAGATCGACCTCTGGATGACCAAATTGATCCACTAGTTCCCTGAACAGGGACGGGTGCAGACACCACTGTATGGTCAATGGTTGTCGTGCTCAGAGATATGTTCTGCTGTCAGGGAACGCAGGTGTTTCTTCGCCTAAAGGCCCAGTTGCTGGCCTCTAGCATGAGGATCTTGGATCTCGTGCCTCCCTGGCAGTTTATGTGAGCCTTCGTTGCCACATTGTCCGCCAACATTAGTACATGCTTGCCTGTGAGGAGCTTCTGGAATTTGTAGAGAGTTAAGTGGATTGCTCTCAGTTCTAGCCAATTGATGATGTGCTTCTTGTCCCTCTGGGACCATCGTCCCTAGGCCAACCCTGACTGGAGATGCGCCTCCTAGCCGAAGAGGCTGGCATCTGTTGTTATGACCAGGCGCTGAGGTTCTCTGAAGGTGCATCCCTTGGAGATATCCTGAGATTTCCACCAATCGAGGGAGCGAAGCACTTCCCTGGGTACTTGAATTGTAGTGGATGAATTGCTTCTGCCCGCCCTCTGGAAGGGTAAAAGAAACCATTGAAGCTCCCTAGAATGTAGGTGAGCCCATGGCGTGATGGAGATACAGGATACCATCTTACCCAGGAGCATTGAGAACAATACCTGGAAAGAAATAGAATCTCTATCGCCCTCTGGTGGTTGTAAGGCATCTGCCTCTCCAGAGAGCCCGGTCTACTCTGCCTCCGAGAGGCTAATGTATCCTCCTTAGTGGTTTTATCGCAAACCTTTTTCAGTGCCAAGTCTATACGCTCCTGATCCTTCAGCTCTGCTTTGGAAGGATCTTTAGCCCTGGGCCTTGCCCTTTCTCCTTAAAGCTCTTGGAGATGTGGCCTCAGCCTCATGGTCTTCAACAGCCTCAACCACCATCTTAAAGCTCTATTTCTCACACCATTTTAACCCGCTTGCCACCAGGGAATCTGCAGTTTAAATTGGGGCTTTCTTAAGCACACTTATAATAGATCAGGACCAGGCAGATCAATGCAGAAAAAAACACCAAATTATCCTTAAAAGAACATTTTTAGCCACAATCTATGTTTTGTGGCTGGGGAATAAAATGGGTGATAGCCGGGAATTATCTTCTGGCCCTGGAGAGCGTGCCAGCTCTACTATAAAGAAATGTTGGGCAGCTCTAATAGTGGGCAAAATGGCCACCCGACTCGCCCGAACGGCACCAAGCACCACCTAAAATGGCCTCCTCCTCTTAAAACTGCTTTGGGATCAATGATCACCTTTAAATTTGGCTATTCCTCTCTTCGGGAGCAAAAAGCATCACTTGTTGCTTCCCTGGTGCTAAAAGGGGAGTAAAAAGTGCCACAGCTGATTTGGAGCATATTCTCTGCTCTACGGACCCCCTGTGGTCAATTTAAATTAGTCATGCCTGGGGAAGCCTACCTCATGGCTGGAACGAGCTCCAGAGGCAGGAAGTTACAATTCTAACAGACTCAGTCCAATCAGCTGATCAGACGAGATTAACTCATACATGGAGGCTATCTCCACCAATCAGGTT
>JANHFT010008760.1:21452-33058 GCA_032467955.1 Pseudoxenodon macrops
TTATGAACAAAGATATCCTAAATTCTCAATTGCAATCACTTGGAACAAGTTTAAAAGCAATGGTTCCAATAAAAATCAGGGAAGGGGAATCACACTTTTTGCATCTCTTCATTGCAACCAACGAGCACTTCTCTTGTTTAATCAACTACCAATCTATTAAAGGCACCAATACAAGCAAATAAAAATTACCCAGGAGATACAATATCAAAATATTTTTTTCAGCCTCTAACATTCCCATACATTCAAGAGCTTCTTCATTTGCTGCAATACTAGACATTTTAAGTGCATATGCTTTATAATACAAAGCTGCCCTCACTTCAAAAATAAAAAAGCAATAAATGAAGAAATCCATCTGCATTACTAAGGTACTGGTTCAGCTCAATATATGTATACACACCTGAAAGAAAGACAAGACTGAATTTAAGATGGTTACATTAATTATCATATCTATGTCTCAGTAAGAATAGGCAGAAACATGTATCTTCTTCCAAAAATGAATTTTCAGCAAATAACATGACTCTCCTATTTTTAATACTGGTATCAGATCACTGAATATCAAATCCAAGTACAGGAATATAAATTAAAATATCCCAATCACAGGGCCATCTAGCCTTTATATACTGTAAGTGCATTCAGAGAGGAGAGTCTACCACCTCTCTGTGCAATTGGTTTTATTTTTAACTGAATTTCTCTATTAGTCACGCCCTGATTTGCTTCTAATTACTTTAAAATGTATTTCACTACTTACTTGTCTTATTTTAATTTGTAATGAAGTGAATAGTTCAGAGTTCAACACAGTTGCAAAAACATCTTTACAACTTTTCAAATTTCGAATTCATTAATAGATAAATATTTACTAGTATACCCCTTTTACACAAGTGTTTTGTTGTTGTTGACGTACTTGGGAGTATTGCTTAATATGCTTCATTTTAGAACAGTAACAGAAAATGTGGGAAAAAACAGTATACAGTACGGTACAAGACTGCAAAATGGTGAATGGGGAAGAGGAGTAAGATTGAGACTTAGTTACAAATCAATAGATGCTTCTTTTTAATTGCACCCCTTCCCCACATTTGAAGCATTTTTCTAATTGACACTGAATTAGCCCTCTTTGTTGCAAGCACTTTAATGGAAGCTGCTTGATGGTTTTGGCTCATGGCAGAGGTGTAACAAATAAGATTTAGTGGGAAGAGGGAACAGCAATGTCATACTGAACAGTACATTGGCTTTTTTCTTTTTATCCACATGGGAAGCTATGCATGGCCCACTTGCCTTTGACCAGTAAATGGGCACAACTAAAACAATGAATTAATTATGCATTCCCCATGAGTTTAGAGACTGTGCTTAATATGATTAGTGCTGCTGTCTACCCAACTTAAGGGCTGACATGTATTTCAAAAACTAAAAGTGGGGGTAAGATGTCTTCTGATATCCAGAACATTAATTCTGAAATCCTCTCAGTGCTTGCATACTAAAAGTGGAACATTCTCAAAAGAACCATAAAAGAAACAGGTCAATATGCTCTTTTTATACTGTCTTGGAGTGGGTGGGTATTCTTTGTTTTCACTGAAGACCCAAAGAGAAGGGAAGAATGGGGGGGGAACTCTCTCCCCATGATTAATGTTCAACATTCCAGAACATACTTATAAAGAAATTTTAGAAAGGAGCTACCTTAATAATTTGCTTAAAATTATCTATAATATTTCACTCTACTTAATAACTTGATTTTCAACTTCCTTTTACAAACAATGTAGTTTTGTGCTAAAGCAAAATGGGTTAGGGTTACACATTCACAGCAGTCTTTCGAAACTCGTAAAATAATGCATATGTGTTATTTCAATTTTCATATTACTTTCATAGCATACCTATCATCAAACTAATTTTGAATGTCCATCATGATTATTTCTAGCATGCATGTGTTTATAATTAATCCAATACAAATGGCTGTTAATCTGGGGGAAAAACACATTTTAGCTGCTATGGCTTGTTCCAACAACAAGAATCTGCTGCAGAGGAGAAATAAGTCTATTGCCTATCCCCCCCCCCCCCTTTTATAAATGAAATAAAATTAAAATTAAAATTAGAACACCGCTACAGCTAGCTGCCAGGGGAATATCTTCACAGCTGCAAAGAAAATCCAAATCTAAATGTAATTCATAATGGTCACTTTTGAGAAACCATTTGCAGACAGTTTCACACAACTCTAAGAGTAAAGCCTTGCTGTTACCACATGATAAGATAAATTATGCCAAACTGCACATTGATAAGAAAGATTGTGTATGCTGATTATAATGTTTGGAAGACCACCCAGTTAGCCACAAACAGCAAGAGTTATCTCTTTTGTCAACTAATAAGAGTTTATACTAGTACGGACTGACTGTTGAATAGTGAATAGCATAGGTTATTTCATGCCGTAATCTTTGTGAGCTAAAGAGAATTTATACAGCTCTAAAACAGGAGAGTGCTAAATATTTATTCTATTGTAACCTGTAACCTTTAACTAAACAATATGCAATCCGAGGCCAACATTTTCTACTAGAAAGTCTTGAATCAGAAAGCAAAAAATACCTTACCTATTCCTTTTAGGTCAACTGTAATGCTTAGTGTGTATTTCAACTATACAAATATTTGAAATCCATGAAAAGGAGTAGATAGAATATATATATATAGAAGAGAGAGAGAGAGAGAGAGAGAGAGATTTACAGTGATAGTGGTAAGAAAGACTTCCACAATAATCTTAGAAGGAATGGTATACTACTAGCTCACTTCTTTCATTTCTCAAATTTGTTTTCCCCCCCAGTTCTTTAATGTCATATGGATAGCTACTACTGTCTCTGCAGGCACAGGTATCCACCAAACTTGATGATCCCAGCTAATTTGTTTACTGGTTTCTGCTTTTAATTTAAAACAAGAAGAAAAAAAAAGAAAAACCAGTACTCTTCAAAGCTGAAACACCAACTTCAAGCATAGTTTTTTATTTAACAGAATAAGAGTTGGAAGTGACATTGTAGTCCAAACCCCTGTTTAGAGCAGGAAATTCTATACCATTTTTGACAAATGGTTGTCCAATCTCTTCTTTAAAACTTCCAGTGTTGGAGCACCTACAACTTCTGGAGACAAGTCATTCCACTGATTAATTAACTGTCAGGAAATTTCTCCTTAGAGAGTTCTAGGTTCGTTTTCTCCTTGACTGGTTTTCATCCATTGCTTCTTATCCTGCCTTTAGGTGTTTTGGAGAATAGGATGACCCTCCCTTTTCTTTATAGCAGTCTCTTAGATAGATACTGCTATCATATCACACCTAGTTCTGTTTTTCATTTAAACTATACCTACTTCATACCTCACACTTCATGTGATCCTGATTCTATCCGTCTCTTAATGCAGCCTACAACTGTGTTGGCTTTTCTGACAGCTGCAGTACACCGCTGGCTCATATTCAAGTGATTGTCCACTAGGACTCCAAGATCCCTCTCACAGTTACTACTACTATTGAGCCAGGTACTATCTATATCTGTGTATTTGATTTTTTTTGCCTAAATGTAAAACTTTACTTTTCTCCATTGAATATCATTTTGTTAGGTAGGGCTCAGTATTCAAGTCTGTCAAGATCCTTCTGTATCTTAAGCCTATCTTCTGGAATACTGGCTAGCTTGGTGTCATCTGCAAGTTTGATGAGTTCCCCTTCTAACCCATCATCTAAATTATTGATGAAGATATTGAAGAGTACTGGGTCTAAGACAGAACCCTATGGTACCCCACTGCTTACTTCCCTCCATGTAAATGCAGTTCCATTAAGGACTACACATCAAGTGCAGTCGGTCAGCCAGTTACAAATCCATCTGGTGGCGATGCTGTCTCACCCACATTTTTATCAGATGTCTTACTGAAGTCCAAGTAAATTATATCCACAGCATTTTGCTGGCCCATTAACTTTGTCACTTTGTCAAAGAATGCAACAAGATTTGTCCGGCATGATCTGTTTTTGACAAACCCAGTGGTCGTAAATTGGGGACTACCTCTATGTAAGAAAAGTCTTACCAGTCAATTTTTCAGAGTTGTAAATAAAAAAGGCCATTCCAAATTATCAGAGGCATTTTCCATATGTAAAAAAGTCCATGTTTTAAAATCTGTTTTATATAATCAATAGCATTCAAAATATTTAATCTTATCCATCATGTTTATCGTTGGATTTAATGCAATCTGATCAGAATATATCACTTCTTTTTGCAAGTATTAAAGTGTATATAATCTACATTAAATAATAGGATAAGTTTATATGACTTTAAATAATTCATATATATTGTACTTTGTACAGATTCCTGGCAATTATTAACACATTATACCTATTAATTCATTTCCACTAAACCATAATTCATAATCAATTAATTAAGTAAAAGAAAGCAACCATAGCATAAAATTTAACAATAACAAAATATTTTGTAAAACTGGATTGTCTTCACAGAAAGTTATTAACTGATCCAATCAATCAATGCAGAGGTTGTTAGGGAGAAAAATTACTATAAGATTATTCTATTTGTACTATTTTTGTAAAAGACTATTGCAGCTGTTTTTTTCAAAGGCATATAACACAAAACCGGGAGATGAAGGAAATTACTTTCTTTATAAACTGCATTCTTAAAACAGAACTGAGCAAAGAGAGATAAAATAATGATGCATATCATGCTTGTAACTAGCACATTTAAAAGGCAAAACAAAGAAAATACTTACCTACATAGCTCCATTTTATATGGAAAGATTTAAGGGGTTCTTTTTTAGGTTTTCTAGGCTTTCAAGCTAAATTACATACACTTATTGCCATCAGTAATAACACCTAAGCTTTATTGCAAACTGAGCATGCTAACCTATAGATATCAAACTAATACAGAATATATTTCAAATGCTTAGCTCTGGAATAAAGCAGATTTATGCCTCTATTTCATAGTTTCCTTGGGGGAAAAACCATTCACTTTAAAATAAATCTATGTAATAACTCATAAAAATAATGTTTGTTTAATTTAAATTGTATTACAATTTTGTATAGTTAACTTTATGATTTACATAAAATTGTATTTTATCACCCTTCTTGCTTTATGTATTTTCAACCTTTTCACAACTATGTCATGTGATGAGAAAATTCCTGTTACAAGTTTAATTTCACTCATTAATAAAGCCAATTATTTTACCTCACAGAGTTTTCAGAGGTCAAATTATTAAATTAATAGTGCAAAAGTTAAGATCATGGATTTCTTTTCTCATTTATTTTTCAATGTGATAGCTATTAAAAGGTTACTTGCTTCTATGGGACTGGAATTAAACATATGGAACCAAAAAGCAATAGGATGTAGGTATCATTGCTTAGCACATTTAATTTTTAAATAACATAACTTTATTCAGGATAGCTAGAAGGCTCTAATGATAAACTCCTTTTATTTAATTTATATTTTGCAAAAGCAAAATATGTAACTAATTGGATTTTGAGTGTGATGTCAACAAAATGTTAATACTACCCACCTATACTTCACTACCCCAGGATCAGTGGTTAATGCAATAGAAGCCCTGGTCCAGTGCTCCGATTTGATTGTCTCAAAACATGCTACAACCCAATCCAAGCAAAATAGAATACCATCTTTAACCTGCAGAGTGGAGATTCTCTTGAACTTATAGTTCAATAAGCAGATGAAAGCTGTAGCTAGAAGACCCTTAGTTAATCTTCAGCCACTTGTGAGTTTACCTGAAACAGGATCAACTAAGTACAATCATTCATACACTTGTTATAATTTGATAACATGGACAATTTTCCAGAAAGTTGGAAAAAATCTGGCTGTCCCAGAAAACCTTCAGGGACTAACTGTGGATCCATTGGTATCTATGTCTATTATATTAATTGTAATGAATAAACTGTATCATTGATTACTGTTATTGTAAGCTGTTGTTATTATTATTACCTGCATCCTATCTAGAATCTATAAGGATTGTAGTGATACATGGATAAGTGGCAACAAATAAAGGCATGTTTAGGAGAAGCAGCAAATAACTCAGTCCTGCTCCAAATGATACTGCTGTAAATGAAGAAAAACTAAAATAATAAGAGTGCATTTTTAGTGGAAGAGCTGCCACTCTTTGCTAGTATTCATAATAAATGCTTCAATTTAGGATTCTTAAATTCTAGCTGTCCCTTCTGCATCAGATTCCAGTGGTGAAATCACAGGAGCAGCAAAAGAATAATGTTGATTCTGCAAACCTGAACTATTTGTACTATAGTTGTAATCTATATTAAAGTACTAAAATATATATATTTCACTTAAGAAATTACGATTACTACAATGCATGTATAACTTTTCTTAATATAAAGCAGGGGTTTCTAACCCCCGGGCCATGGCCTAATACTGGGCAG
Source organism: Pseudoxenodon macrops (assembly GCA_032467955.1). Taxonomy (NCBI): domain Eukaryota; kingdom Metazoa; phylum Chordata; class Lepidosauria; order Squamata; family Pseudoxenodontidae; genus Pseudoxenodon; species Pseudoxenodon macrops. The sequence goes on from JANHFT010008760.1 coordinate 27,847, forward strand.
TGGCCTATTTAGAATTGGGCCGAACAAGTGGCTGGTCGGAGCGCACGGGTCTGGCCAATTCAATTTGCGTGAGCGATGGGCCAGCAGGCTTTCGCATGCATCAAGCCACCGCTTGCGAAAAACAAGCTGAGCATGTGCATGTCAGCCTGCCACTCATATAGCCCAGATCACTTCTCCCTCCCCAGCTACACTGCCAAGCCGCAAGGGTTGGGGACCACTGATATAAGGGATTGAATGATTGAGAAAATGACAGAAAAGAATATATAATTGCTAAGGAATTCAGACAATTTATAAAATTCCATCAAAAAGAAAATTTGACTGACTTCATCACTGGACTTTGTTTTGTTTTTTTGATATAATTCAAACTCTGGTATAGTTACATTTCTAGTGAGTAAAGAGAACAGGTATATTGGTTAATGTTGACATTTATCTGTTGCTTGTATTGTATTGTGTTTTCTTTGTAAAAATGTCATTGTGGGATTTTAGTGAGACTTGCTTTATGCAAACAATAACATAATAGTAATAATACAGTTGAAACAATTTTATGTGGGAGCCCTTTTTTCCTGCATGTGCATAGTATTTGTGCATGCTCAGAAAAATACTGTATTTTTTGGACTATAAGACGCACCTAGCTTTTGGGGAGGAAAACAAGAAAAAAGCAATCTGTCTCTGCTTCCCAGCATCCATCAGGTATTCATCTGGCCCATTCACTGCAGCCCATTCACTGTCGCCACCACCCATTCACCATGGCTCATTCGCCACCGTGACCCATTCTAGAACAGCTGATCGGCGCAGTATCAACTCTCTTCCCCCCATAGCAATATTCACTGTATAAGACGCACAGACTTTTCTACCCACTTTTTTTGGAGGGAAAAGTGTCTTATACTCCGAAAAATACTTTACTTGGTTGAGAAAGCATTAAGAGGTAAAAAGGGGATAGTGTACAAATAAATGTTTGAATGTATTCATATCAGGTTTACTAGGTACCAAGTTGAAAAAAAACCCAGAAGGTTTCACAATTTTGTTCAAATCTTTTATCGGTCAACAGAAACCTGTAAAAGTATATATTGCTAGTCAGATGCTATCTGTATAACTCAGAAGGAAAAGGTTTGCTGTTTTTAATTATGTAGTTAGTTTACCTGAAGTTTGATTCCCTTCTTCTTAAATGACAATTCCGATCCAGTATAGAGTGACTCTGGTATTGAGAAGTAATAGTGGACTTCACGTATTAGTCCCATTTCAGAATAAACGGCTTATTCTGTATTCCTTTTGTTTTTATCTGTTCCAATTCTGTTCTTCTACAAAACTTCAATATTAGAAGGTTCCAATGGTTCAAGAACATAAACAAAGTACTCCTTTGTTTCTTCCTCCATCATAAACAAAGTACAGATCAAAATGGAAGATCAAGGATACCTAAGAGACTGCCTTTCCCAATCTGTTAAAGGCTATAGAACTAACAGAAACAGTTTCCAGTACAGTCTTCCAGTTTACTCTTTGTAGATCATTATCCCTAATTATAGAGTACACTGCCCTACTTCTATTTTTTTCATGATTGCCAAATATTTCCTTTCGTTTAATTTCATTTTTAAGTAAACAACACATTCTTCTAACACTCAAGGGAACTAGTAGGGAAAAAACAAAAACCTGCACATTTAGCCAAATCCATGAAAACAAAACAACAGCAGCAAAAGATTATCCAAACATTAAGTTTGTGAATAAATGTATGCTAAAGTGTACAAAAACTAGCCTTAATGCAAGCCATGTTTCATTTTCTGAAACTGACTAAAAATTATGGGGCAAATCATAGGTTCTTCTTATAATGATCATATTTCAGATTTTAAAAAAATGAGATTGTTTAGCAATGTTTCCTGTGCAAATAGTATTTTCATTCTCACATTTTTCTCACATTTTAGCAAAACAATGTCTTCGGTATCTGCTGCAGTAGAAAATAAAAATCCAAAACTTTGTGTGTGTGTGTTTTGTGGGTGGGTGGGTGTATGATTATATATATCTGAGGTCAACAGTCAGAATGTAACAATGCTAATACTCATGTATCAATGTTAAAGACAGGTTTTGCCTGTCTTAAATATTAATACTTCACATTAATATTTTGCTTGATAGTGATAAAATTGGTAGCTTTAAAAATCTGGCAGATTATACCTCTAGTTATATCCTAAATTAAAATATATTCAATCACTTAAGTACAGTTATTTTCTGAATAACCTTTACTATTTAATATTATACACAAAATTATTTACATAAGCAATCCACATTATATGTATTTCTTTGTACTTAGAACTTAATTTTTTTGCTTTTTGCCTGGTAAGAGAAAAGAAAGGTTGATGCTCTAAACAGCATTATGCACAATGTTAGGCAGATGGTTGTGTTAGTAAGTTAGAGATGGAAACTTAAATCAGTCCAGAAAATAGTAAAAGATTGCTAATATTTTAGCAACTGTTATTCAATACAACTTTTACTGTTTTGCCCAGATAAAAATACAACGCACTTTTATTTCTCTCAGTACCATAAACTGGTATACCAGTTGGAATACACCTTAATTTAACCATTTTTAATGGATAAAATATGTGACTTAAGAGTCAAACAGATGATTTACCTTGAAGATACAGCATGACACATCTGGTAATGAATAATGTGGTTTACCAAAAGACTGCTAAGAAATAAGCATGCTATTATCAATAACTTTCACAGCTGCAATTAATTTTCAGTTGGTTTTATGTGCTCCCCTAGCTAGCATACAATTTCACCTTGCCTTGCATTTTACTGTAATTTAGTTGAATCCGCATATGAAAAGGACCAATCACTATTCAAGAAAGAATATAACTTAGCAACTGTATTCTTTTCCTTAACCAGAGAAAATGCAGAAGATTTAAATATTTACAAACAATCATCTATAAGCTTTCAAAAGAGAAAGAGAGTGAGAGCAAGAGCAAGAGAGAGTGCATACTATATTTTCAAGAAGCTTTTATTCATTATGATGTGTAATTACAGCTTGCCTTAGAGATGAAAGTTGGCTAAGTAACTTTGGCCCAGTACCCACAATCCCCTCAGCCTTTTCTCAGCCCAATCCACCTCAGAGAGTTGTTGTGGAGAAAATAGGAGGATGAAGGAATACTGGGTATGGTTACCAACTTATTTATAAATAAAATAAAGCAGGAAACAAACAAATACATTATAATTCCATACGGAATTATTCTTGATGGCTGTGATTGAAGGTTACTTTTTCAAAAGGACTCTTTAAGACTCAGTTCAATACTGAACAGAAATATTTGCAAAAGAATTTATACTGAATCCTAATGCAGAAAATGTACTGAGCTCTAAAATACTCATTTAACCCCAAAGTCCAACCTGTCTTTAAGGAATGCTTATAAAGTAGATAGTAACCTTAGGCTACTTTACTTTGTAGCAAGACATCTATGGCATGTAGAAATGTATTCCTTTGATCATGTTGCTGCTTCAAAAAAGATCCAGAATATGTCACCTGCTTATGGAAATTTACACCAAGAAAAATGCTACAAAACTGGATTCCACTTATGTCTATATTCCCTCATTAAAAATAAATCCTTTGATATTTTCAAAAATAAATAATACCTTGATAGGCAGATACTGCTTAATTCCAACTTATCTGTTTTATTAAAGCATACAAAATTACTAAAAGGTGGAAAACAAATATCACAAAACCATTGTGCAAACACCAGAGATGTTGGGGATTTCCCAGATGTTAATTTCTCCTCCCTTTCTCTCCGGCAGACTAAAAACTAGAATTTTAAATACTTTTTAAAAGCTTTCGAGTGAAATATTACAAAATTAAATTACAGTTACGGCCTGCTACATTTTTTGTTTTCTGTGAGGGAGAGAGCATTCCATTCTAAAACCACTAAACCTTATTAAGTTTGGAAGAAACACAGCTATTTCCTAACCACTTAAAGAACAAGAGGGTGTGACTGTCTGTGGGGAAGGATGACTGAGTTTTGAAGTTCAATCATTAGTTCTATTACGATACGAAGCAGACAGTCTAAGAATGGCACAACATTTAAATGAACATTGCAGTAAAATAGCTTAATTTGACAGCTGTTTGACAACTGTAAAAAGAAAACTGACTTCAGACAATTGTCTAGAAGTGAAACTATTAAACCAAAGAAATTCCCATGGAAATATATAATATCTACTAATTTTCACATGAAAATAGATAAATGTAGACTGGAATTTTTATTGTCTTTGAAGTTGGTAAGGTTAAAGTAATTTAAAAAACACAAAGAGCTGCACTGTGCTGTGTTTTATTTTTTTGAGATTATAGCATTTTGGAAAATAGAATCCCATTTCTGACAGATACCAAATAACAGTAAATAAGCATTTGTGACTTATAATAACGTTTTTAGGAAATGCTTATAAGAATAGAAGTTAGGCAAGTCAGAACCAACTATTTAGCCTATCACTTCTAAAGTTTGAATTAGATAATAGATAATTAAGAAAAGGTTGTGGAGGCTGTGAGGGCCTGAATGGTAGATAACAGGTTTTGGCTGAATCCTGGCAAGACCGAATGGCTTTGGGTGCAGAGAGCTTCAAGATCCGGGAGTTTAACCAACTTAGTTCTAGATACTATACTAGACAAACCCAGTCTGTAACTTGACGTTTCTCTTGGACTCATAACTCCTGCTCAAAGACCAGGTGGCAGTCACAGCTAAGAGAGCCTTTGCACAACTTCATCTTATGTGCCAGTTGCAGCCTTTCATGAATTGGGAGTCCCTGTGTTCAATCATTCAAGCTTTGGTCATCTCATGTCTGGGCTACTGCAATGAACTCTACATTGGGCTACCCTGAAAGAGCATTTGGAAGCTTCAACTGGTGCAGAATGAGTTCTTGTGTAAAATTTGGTTACTCATATAGATGTCTTCATTTATGACCATCATGACATAGAATGGAAATTCTGGGTCCAATTACAGTTGTAAGTCGAGGAGTACCTGTATTATAAAATCAGTTTCAAAACAATTAACTTGTGAGAGGGTCACAATCGGGATGTTTATGCAACCACCAAAGGGGGTCCCTGCTGTCAGGATACACCCAATTCTGAAGAAATAGAATAGAATAGAATTCTTTATTGGCCAAGTGTGATTGGGCACACAAGGAATTTGTCTTTGGTGCATATACTCTCAGTATACATAAAAATACAAGATACATTTGTCAAGAATGATAA
>JANHFT010008761.1:0-13955 GCA_032467955.1 Pseudoxenodon macrops
GAAGAGGGTTGTGGGGTCCTTGGTGCTCTCTGAGCTGGATTGTTTCCTTGCAGACGTTTCATTACCCAACTAGGGAACATCTTCAGTTCACAAGATGGTTTGTTGAACTTTGCCCTTAAAACAACGGGGCTTTTGGACATGTGAAGTTGGGAATCCTGGTTGATAGCTTGTGCGGGGGGGGGGGCTTCCCGGGGTCCTCTCGAAATGTTTTGGACTTGCACTCCCCTCTACAAAGCCTCCTTGACTCACATTAATTAATTTAGCAATGGGCGTCTCTTCCTATGTTGGGTGGCAGCCAAACGATGCAATCAATCAGAGCACAGCCTGGAAGGGACCTTGGAGGTCTTCTAGACCAACCCCTTGCTCAAGCAGGAGACTCTTAAGACCAGTGGTGGCTAACCTTTTGGACATCGTGTGCCAAAAACATGCTCGCGACTGCACCCATAATGGCAAAGCGCTCCCTCCCTGCGCTACACGCACAACCCCCCATGCTCCTTGCATGCGTAGGTGACCCCCTCCATGCTTCCTTGCGCATGCACGTGTGATCCCCCCCCTGTGCCCCGTTTTGGGCCTAGTTTAGGCCTCCCTGCAGCCTCCTGGGATCAAAAACAGGCCGTGAGGGGAGGAGTGTTGCACCACCCCACGCTCTACCCCCGCGCATGCACATGCATCTCCCGCATGCGCCCCACCCCGTGCGCATCCCAAAAATCAGCTGGCCGGCAGCAGGTGAGCGTGATTGCGCGGTGAAGCTCAGCTGGGCGATGGCTCATGTGCCCACAGAGAGGGCTCCGTGTGCCAGCTGTGGCACGCATGCCATAGATTCGACATCACACCCCTAGACCATTTCAGACAGGTGGCCATCCAGTGCCTTCTTTTTAAAAAAGCCTCCCGCAATGGAGCACTTACAACTTCTGGAGGCAAGGAGTTCCACTGACTAATTGTTCTCTCTGCTAGGATAAACGGGGGCCATTGACAAAGGCAGTGTGGGGCTTGGAGCTCCGCCCCTTTTGTGCGTAAATGGCCACATTGCACATACAGCTGGCGCTCAACTTGCAAATGTCCGCTTAGTGAGCCTTCGAAGTTACAACGGCACCGGAAAAAGTGACTTATGGCCGCTTTTCACACTTAACGACCGCTTGCAGCCTCCCTGTGGTCACGTGAACGACATTCGAAGGCTTGGCAACTGGCATGTACTTATGACGGTTGCCGCGTGCCCGGAGTCACATGACCCTCTCTTGCGAACCTTCCGACCAGCAATGGTGGGAAGGCCGATTCACTTAACAACCGCGTGACTAACTTACCAACGGCAGTGATTCAGTTAAAGAGCAAGAAAGGTCGTAAGATGGGGCAAAAACTGGCTTTTGACAGCTGTCTTGCTTAGCGGCGGAAAATCTGGGGTTCAGTTTGTGGTCGTAAGTCGGGGACTACCTGGACTTACAACGGGAGGTGAGGAGCTTGCAAGAGGGACACAATTTTGGGTCGTTGAGACGGAAGGATCCCGCAGGTGTCTTTGGATAAAAGTTAAAAGTTTAAACCATGGAGTTTTCTTTAGCAATCGGTAATTTCTGATGTGTAAGTCTTGCAGAGTTGAGGGTGTGTACAGACTCGGCAAGTAAGTGGTGTGGGTTCCTCTTCCTTCAGCCCGCGGTTGTGTTACGGGGCGTTTTCCACAACCCCGGCTAACGTAGCCATCCCGTGAGGCTTGTTATTATTCTGTATTATTTATTTTTTTACTACTTGGTAACCGGAGTTCTCCGTGTGGGTTATGTGGGGGTGTTTATGGATGACGTGTAAAAAATGAGATAGAAACGCAAAGGGGACCCCACCTTAATTTTGTTTACTAGTAGACAACCTTTGCCCGGGTTTGTTTTTTGGTGTGTGTGTGTGTGTCATCGTTTTAGAGAGATTTCCTTGTCTAAAGAGAGAAACGGGATGATCAAGGGCAGCCAAAATGCAGTGGAAGTAACCTTCGACTTCCTGCTGGCTTCCCCATTGAGTTTCCTTCCGGGAATCTGGCCGACAACATTGTAAATCTCTCCTCCTCCTTCTCTTCCTCCTCCTCTTCCTCCTTCTCCTCCTCCTCCTCCTCCTTCCCATTCTCCTTCTCTTTCCCTTTTCCATCTCCTTCTCCTCTTTCCCTTCCTTTCTCCTTCCCCTTCTCTTCCTCTTCCTCCTTCTCCTTTTCTTTCTCCTCCCCTTTCCCTTTCCCTCCTCATCCTTCTCCTTCCCTTCTCCTTCTCCCTCCCATTCTCTTTCCCCTTTCGTAAGGCTGTAAGAGACTGCTGCCAAGTGGGAGAGGAAGTGAGGGATTGCAAGATAGACTGGGAAACTGTCACAGCATGTTGAAAACGAAGCTCGTGCGACCTCTGCAATGCAGGTAGTCCTCGACCTACAACCACAAGGGAGGCCAAAAATTCTCTTGCTCAGCGAGACAGTTGTTAAGTGAGTGCACAGGGATTGGCTTAACCCTTGCGGCAACAAAAGGTCCTGAAATTGGAGGCGACTCACTTAACAACCGCCTGGCTTAACAGCAGAAATTCATCACATACAGCAGGGAGACCATTCGTTTTGGGAAATGTTGCCTTATGCCAGTGATGGCTAACCTTTGTATTCTTGTGTGCCAAAAATGGTAGCGCATGCATACTAGCACACAACCCCCACCCCACCCTACGCACACCGTGCTGGACATGCACCCCCACACACACACACAATTGGGGCGTTTTTCGCCCTCCAGAGGATTCAGGAGGCTTCAGGGAAGCCCCAGAGGGTGAAAAACGGCGGAAAATCAAGGCCGAAAATCAGCTGCCGCTCTGGAGCTGACAGGGCAGCGCCTCGCGTGCCCTCAGAAATGGCTCGCGTGCCACAGGTTTGCCATCGCTGCCTTACGCTATATAAAAGAACGGTCCCTAAGCGAACCGCTGTAAGTCAAGGACTACCTGAATTGCACTGAAATACAGAAGCCTGCAAACCAGACATGGGTGCTTCCCAAAACTTTGAACTGGAGAAGTCAAGCAAAAGTGCGAAGCGTAAAAACTTATTTTTCAGGTTTAGGGTTACGGGTATTTCCCAGGGGAAGAAAAAAAAAAGTCTTCCCTTAATAAAGTCACAATCAGTGTAATTCAAAAACAACAACACAAAACTGCTTGGAAAGCGGAATCTGTAGTAACACATTAGAAGGCTGAGTAGTTGTCACGTCCTGATAAACACGGGTTCCAGACTCTGGAAATGAGTAATGTGTCTCCGGAACTAAAATAGCAGGAACCCTCCCCGACTAAATTAAGCGCTTTTTTTTGGGAGCAGGAAAGGGGGTTATGGTGGGGAAAGAAAGCAGATTCGCAGATGCTTATGCAGGTAGTCCTTGACTTAACGACAGTTCGGCTTAGTGACCATTCGAAGTTACGACGTCACTGAAGAAAGGGACTTGTGATAGGTTTTTCACGCTTATGACCTTTGCAGCATCATAAAGGGTCACCAAAATTCAGACACTTGGCAACTGATTCATTTTTTTATTATTTTATTTTATTTATTTATTTATTTTATATTTAGAAGGGACACCTCGAGGGGCGTGTATGTCTGTGTGTAAATGTGTTGGTATAATAATCTATGGTGTTTATTCTTGTGAATATGCAGTTCTGCTGGGAGACCTAATTTAATTAACTCTATTTTGTTTACAGATCTTATCCTTTGATATGTGGATTAGGTCTGGGTAATTTATTTGGAGGTTTGAGGAAGTTTGAGTAAACGATTTTCTCCCGTTTGCTAATTTTGCTTGATTAACTTAGTTTCAGCTTGAATGCCAATTATCTAGGGCAGAGGTGTGAAACCTGTGTTGTATCAGGACTTTTCCCCCCTTCGTTAAACCGGGCATGGGCATGGCCAGCGCATGATGCATCCAGCCTGCAAGGCCGCAAGTTTCACAGCCCTGATCTAGGGGAGACACTGGTTCTCAGTCCATTGGGAATTCTTTTAATGTTTAAGGGAAGATGGAAACAGTATAAAGAATAAAATATATTTTGATATAAAACTTCTCACAATTGTCTTCCAAATTTCGCTAAACACTGTACTTTCACGTTACACAACTTGTACTGACGCTCTCTTATTCTCTGGATTCATGACACTGGCATTGAATCAAACAATATATTAAGGATTTCCTCCTGTGTTCTGATTGTTCCTCCTAGAAAATGAATCTCCTGGCCTTCATCTTTTCCCTCTATCCTTTCCCAATTTATAGGCAGAGGAGACATGTTAGAATCAGCAATAAGGTCAAACGGGTCAACCTCAAGCCCAGGGGCTTTTGGTGTTTATTCTTGTGCTGTTTTTATGCAGTCTAACAGGAGAGCAATTCCTCTTTGGTTTCTAGCACTGAAACAACCCCATTGCTGGTCTTCATTTGCTGGTCTTCATTTGCTTGCTAAAAATAAAATAAAATAAAATAAAAACAGAGGCTCTGGAATCAGAGGTGGGTTCCTACCGGTTCTGACCGGTTCTACCGAGTAGGTAGTAGGCCCTGGTGATGTCACGGAGCTGGTTCTGCTCTGTGGGTGCCGCCATCTTTTTTTTGGTGAATTTTATTTTTGGGAAAAAAAAATGGGATTTTTTTTCTTCTGCGCATGCGCAGAAGCCGAGTTTCCAGCACTGCACATGCGTTGCCATCTTGTTTTCGGCCTTTTTATTTTTTTTATTTTTCCGGGGTTTTTTCTACTGCGCATGCGTGTGCAAGGCGCGCCTGCGCAGCGCGGGAGGCAGCGAACTGGCGGCAAGGTAAGTTAGAACCCACCCCTGTCTTCAATCCCATGTCATGTTGTCTCCAGGCTATGATGGGATTGCTCTCCTTTCTTATTCCTTTCCTTTGGCCTATTGAGATCAGTAGAAGGTTGAGTAATTCTTCCTCGTTCTTCCTTATATGGCATTAATTTTTTTCCCCATATTTCTTCATGTACAAATCAAAGCGATGAATATACCAATACTCATTCCTCCTCCTATTTTCCCCACAATGACAAACCTGTCATGTCAAAACAATGATTAAAATGAGAAGGGAAGGAGGGAAACAATACAGCAAGAAGCAGCTTAGCTCAATTCTTTTGCAAAAGAGTTCTGTTTTCTCTTTTCTCCCCCCCACAAGGCTGTCTAGCTCAGTGGTCACCAACTGGTGGTCTGTGAGAAAAGTTTGGTGGACCGCAGAAAAAATATTTCCATTTTTTTATATTACACTAAATCAGGGGTCCTCAAACTAGATACGTGCAATGAACATTCGTGTTGCTGCAGAGAGTCTCCCCCTTCGATTAAAAAAAAAGAGAGTCTCCCCCGTTGGGGTCTTTTTGTGCGGGTCGGAGGAGGGCGGAAATTCCGACTTGGGGTCTGCTTCAGCCACCTGGTGCAGGGCTTTGGGCAAAGGCCGCTGGTGGTGAAGAGCCGGAGGGCCTTGTTCCAGTGGGACTGCATCATGGCCTGGAACTGGCTGACCATCTCAGCCCGCTGAGCCTCCAGGCGACGGTACCTGGCTTTGCACTCCCGCAGGTCTTCCCTCTGCTTGGAAAGCTTATGCTCGTAGTCCTCAGTGAGGTACTTCTGCTGAGCCTCCTTCTCGGCCAGATCCAATTTCAACTGAGCCAGCTGTTTTGCCAACTCTTTCTCGTGCTGGCTGCTTAGCTCCAACAACTGCTTCCTGTTGTGGCACTAAGGAGCCTGGGCGGGCAGGCGGGGTGATGGTGAGTAGAGGCTGGCAAGCACTCTTCAATGTGAGTGACATTGAGTTGACCACACCCACCAAGTCACATGACCACTGAGCCACGCTCACCCAGCCGGTCATTAAGCAGATCATATCAGTGGTCTGCGGGATTTAAAATTATGAATTTAGTGGTCCTTGAGGTCCAAAAGGTTGGGGACCCCTGATCTAGCTCACTTGGTTACTTGAGATCCACTTTGACACTATCAGTCATAATCAGACAAATTTAAGAAAAGTATGTAAGTTGGGCACAGAGTAGATGGTGAAATTAACCTGCACCTTGTTTTTCCTGCAGAAGATAATAACAAACACGTATTAAAAATCAGATTTTGGGTTTGGAAAGTGTACACATCTTGTCATCAGAGTATGAAGTGGAGACTTTTTGTCCTTCAGCAAATGGATAAAATTTCCATTTCCCACCACAACAAACATGCTTGGGGGTAAATCAGAGAGGAGGCCTTAAGGCAGCCCTCTCTGCCCATCTTTCTCAGTATTAAAACAGCTTCCGAAGCAATGTAAATGTCAATGCTGTTGTTTTGAAAAGGTGATACCTGTCAGAAATACATCATCTCTTGCCTCTGACAATAATTATATAGTGTCTTAACTATTTGCCCAAACTGTCAAGGGAAATATATTATGTGTACACACACACACATTTCTTCACACTCACATATGCGCCACAGTCTTTCTGAATTAGCTAGCAAGTGTGTTCCAATTACAAAAGAACTTTGTGTGGATTAATGCAGTGAGATAAATGATGCAGAGTTAATTGCATGGCCTTTCTTGTCTATCAGGAGACACTTCATGCAGTTGTATAACTTTGCTTTGAAGAAAAAAAAAAGACAATGTTTTAAAAAGCCTTGAGGATGATCAGAACTTTGATTTTGGAAAGTTAGAAACAGATTAAATGTCTAGATGGATTGAAATAAGATTTTGTAATTAATTATTAGAAACCTTCCCATTGGAAAATGCTTTTGTTTTGAATTCTTTAAAAACACACACAATAGGATTGCACTTTGAAGGTTGGACGCTAGAGGGAACTAGAAGGAACTAAAGGTTACAATTAAAGAAGAATAAAAAGTTTCATTTCATGGTACAGAATGGAGCAAAATATTTTAACATTGGACATATTGAAGGATGTTTTTATACAATGGATCCAGAAGTTAAAGAGTCCGCCCCTATAGACTATGTTTAAAATATATTATGGAAAAGGAAAAAAAATTGATGGTCAAGACTGAGTCTAATCTAAAAGTGTATTTAAAAATGACAGGCCACAAATATTGTATGGGAAAGGTACTAGACTGGACATGCAAAAGAAACTACCGTAGCTGATATCTTAATAATTAAAAGGAAGATACAAATAGCAAACTAAGATTGAGCTGCATAATTTTCCTATATTGGATTTCCAAAACTATTTATTAAAGCTTTGAAGAGGTTTGTCAGAAGGGAGAAAAAAATACATTCTAGCATATGATTTGAAAGAACTAATGTTCAAATGTGTTGCAAAACAAAAGAAAAGAATATACTGTAAAGTTGGTTTATTTGATCAAGGTTAAAATCAAGTTTAGATTGTTATCTCTGATGGACTTTTGGACTTTTGCTAATGAAGATGGGGTTTTAAGGGTTTGTTTATAGGTCAGGATGCGATATAGGAAGAAAAGATCATTTGTTATATTTTCAGAAAAGTGATAAATGTTTAAAATTGCTTATATTTGTGATGAAAAGGGAAGTAACTTAAAAATATTTTCTTTTGTTTTTCTTTGCTATATTCTTATTGTTTAACTTTTTTGCATTTGTATTTTTTCTTTTTTATATTTTTGTTTCATCGGGGTTTATTTTGCGATTGTAATTTTTAATAAAATTACTTTGAAAATAGCAGGATAGAAAAAAATATTGCTTTTGAACTTTGATTTTGGGGAAGACACCTGAGAATAAAAGGATAACCAAGAAAACAAACAAATGAACCACAGAACAATTCAATGCAGAATTGTCATTCATTATGTGAAGACCTGGCTCTTTTTGAGAAGTCCTATATCGCATCCTGACCTATAAACAAACCCTTAAAACCTCATCTTCATTAGCAAAAGTCCAAAACTCCATCAGAGATAACAATCTAAACTTGATTTTAACCTTGATCAAATAAACCAACAGTATATTCTTTTCTTTTGTTTTGCAACAAATTTGAACATTAGTTCTTTCAAATAACATGCTAGAATGTATTTTTCCCCCCTTCTGACAAACTTCTTCAAAGCTTTAATAAACATTTTTGGAAATTCAATATAGGAAAAGTGCAAAGAAAGAGAACAAGAGGACAACTAAAAGTAGAGTGGATAGACTGAGTTCCGGCAGTGATCACTGCCTCATCATTGGGAAGGCTTGAAGTAGCAGTTTGGAAACAGAATACCCAGAGAAGGTTTATCTATATGGTTACTAAGAGCTAACACTAACCTGATAGCACATAATCAATAAAGGAATTAGCCAAAGTACATGCTGTTAAGTTGATGACTTTAATGGCATCTATTAGAGAAGGCATAGGTTATCCTAGGACTATCTGGTATTTTATGCTACAAGTCTCATAATCTCTACTAATAATCATGTTGATTCAAACCGATGGGAGATGAAACCCAAAACAAATTTACCCAACATTCTAACGAATTAACAAAATAAAACTCTGAGTCTGTAGAAAATTTCAATTTCAATTTTCTTAGATCGTTCAATGTCGTGCATTTTTTAATTACCATCTATTCTCTACAGTCATAAATGTGCAGGCCTACTAATGTGATTGCATTGACTTATGCTGTGACCATTTTTTTCTCCCCATATTATCTTTCAAACAAAACTTGGCAAGTCGAGGATATTCAATCCTCATCTGGTGATTTTTCCTCCCCCAGTCTTTCTCAGCCCAACCTGTGTCACAGAACTGTTGTAGGGAAAGATGATATGCTTTAAGAAAGGTGGGGTACAAATCTAACTAACAAACAAATGCTGGAACATGTTCAAATTAAAATGAGCATTACTGAGACAGCCAACAGTGCAAGTGGCGTTCACTTCAGCTAGTTCACATTCTGTGCCCAGGCATGAAACCCCGATGGATTGCTTCGTTTGGGTGTTTAAAATGAATGGTTCTGCAATATATAGGAATTAGATGAATAGTCTTCCAACGGAGACAATCTGAGGAATGATAGTTCCCCCATTTATATTACAGAAAAGAAAGAAAGAAATATTAGAGATCAAAAAGCAATTCAACGGAGTTTTATATGGAAATTAATAAGCAGAACGCATCAAAAATTTATTCTTTTATGACACAGGAGCTGTAGTAGAGTCCACCCATCATCTGGGGGAAAAAATGTCTGTGCTAACATTTCTTTCCAAAAGATTTATCAGAAAAATATAATATATTGGGAACAGTTGTGAACCAATATGTATATAAGACATAAAAGGATACATTTATATTCAGTGCTTGCATATTAGGTAAAAGTTGCACACAAGAAGTATTTTCAGAAAAGTTGTAAATGACAAATACCATAGATACAAAGTTTTGTTATAGATTTTAAAAACAACCACCTATGAAAATCTATGGGGCCTCATCAGTACAGACAATTAATATGGAGCAGTTTAATGTTGATCTGCATACCCCTCTTTACTCTTAAAAGAACATTATTACATGTATTGGCATTAGAGGAGCTGAAGATGTACAGAGCATTTCTTTACAAAAGCACCATGTATTTCTCATCCTGAATGAACAGACAGGACCACCACAGGAGCTTACATTCTACAATGGCTTTATCTATGAGATGTATGGATACCTCATATCATTGCTCTTGCCTGTTTCCTGAATTTTGTGCTTGAAGCTTTGTTCCAAGCGATTCTGCATGTAGTAATCCAGCAGATGCCTGCCTATAAATTGAAGGGGGAGGGGGAAGTATCATATTTTCCAAATTGTGGAATGCCCTCCTCAGAGAGAGCAGTCTGTCTTCCAGGTTTCCATATCTAGAACAATTACTTATACTATTAAAAAAAAAACACCAAAAGGGACACCCTCACAGAGGGGATGTGTATAGAGGTGAGGAACAAGAGGTGGGTTCCTACCAGTTCTAACAGGTTCTTTAGAACTGTTAGTAGCTTGGTGATGATGTCACAGAGCCGGTTTCATCGGTGTCTCTGTGGGCGCCACCATCTTGGATTTTGCTTCTGCGCATGTGCAGAACTTATTTTTTGATTCTGCGCATGCGCAGAAACTATTTTTTGATTGCTTTACGCTGGTTCCTGATTGCTGAGTGAACCGGCAGCAAAAATAACAAGAACACACCCCTGTGAGGAACCTATGGCCTTTTTGGTACAGTGGAACCTCGGTTGCCAAACGCCCCAGTCCACGACCAAATGGGTTCCCGAACAACAAATCTGCTGAAAATGTACCTCTGTTCCCAATCATATCTTCGGTTCCCGTTCGAAGTCAGTCGCAGCGATTTCCCCTTTGGTGGCCTTTTTTTGTCTCTGCGCATGCGCAGTAAGTCGTCCTTCCATTCACGACCAAATCGGGTGCCAACCGAAGTTGTGGCACCGATTGTGGTCGTGAACGGAGGTTCCACTGTATTCCCAAAGTACAATTCCCAGAGGTCATAGCTATCTTAGCCCATAGTTAGAGATGGTACTGGTAGTCCTCAACTTACAACAGTTCATTTAGTGACAGTCCAAAGTTACAACAGCATTGAAAAAAAGTGACTTATGACAATTTTTCACACTTAGGACTGTTGCAGCATCCCCATGGTCACATGATTAAAATTTGGATGCTTCGCTACTAACTCATATTTATGACGGTTGTAGTGTCCCAGGTTCACATGATCCACTTTTGCGACTTTCTGACAAGCAAAGTCAATGGGGAAGCCAGATTCAATTCACAACCCGTGTTGCTAACTTAACAACTGCAATGATTCACTTAACACCTGTGGCAAGAAAGGTCGTAAAATGGGGTAAAACTCACTTAACAAATGTCTCATTTAGCAATATAAATTTTGGCCTCAGCTGTGATTGTAAGTCAAAGACTACTTGTACTTACTATCACTTCCCTACTCTACCCTATATAAATAGACTGAATATGGCGACCTTGGTTCAACTTGATGGCAGAATTGTTGAGCCCAATAGTTCTGTATGCATGTGCGTGTGCGTGCATGCACACATGTGTGCACATGAGTTCCAGGTCAGGGAAGTTAGAACAATGGGAATTAGAACAACCAGAAAATGCTATTTCTGAATCTGCTCAGATTCATTTTGGCTATTTTAATTTAATTGAAGACTTTGGGAGTACACACTACTTAACTGCTGAACATTATTTTGCAATCATTAATACTTCATTAACAAGTGTTCAAAGAAAACGTTAATGCAGTAATGAAACTTTGCTTTATGCCTTTGCTTGCTCCAAATCTTTCCCTAGAAAATAGAACGTGAATATGTTCCAAAGTTGTGGTAATTGCAGCATCCAATTACACAGAGCTGCTGTATTAGAAATATATTATTACAATACCATTTTAAGATTGCATATAATGTATAATTATAACTCACAAAATTGCACTGACAGATTGTACTACTGTGTAATATGCAGCTCAGTGTAAACACACACACACACATTTCATCTAGTTGGTCACGATAGTACTATAAAATTGCTATCCATAACAGTGATTTGTTTTCATGAAAAGCAAAATCCCCAAAGCTGGAGGTTCTAGTATTCAAGACATATTTATTCAACATCATCATACTTTAATATATAGCACCCTTAGTTTAGTATCCAAGAAAGACAATCAGTAGGCATGTAAAATCTATATCCCTGTTGGTAGCTTCTGTTATCCATTCAAAGAACCATTAAGTACATTCCTCTTTAAGTGACATGAGGTTCTAGGATTCCTAATAGGCTAAATGCCTTCTATGTAGCAACTGGGAAATAGATTCAGCCACACCTACCAAGGAGCCACTGGCTCAAAGCTGAGATATATTGATTTGACTTTTCTCTCTTCCTAATTCCCTAGCACTTTGTGCTTCAGCCAGGATTCCATGGCTATTATTATTGCTGCCATTAGTGGGCAGAGGTCCTCCCACAGAGGTGGATTCCTATTAAAATCAAAACAATAAAAAGAAAGGCTTTTATGCTCATATTACCACTCATTGGCTTTTTCTTGCCAGTGCAAACCCCTGGAATAAAAATGGACACAGGCAAGCTTTCTGGTGCTTGCCAGCGAAGGGCAAAGCATCCAACAGTACGTTTGCAAGAGGGCAGAGAGGACGATATAGGTACAGGATATGTTAGATCGCGAGAGTAAGGAAGACACAAGGTGCAGGAACAGTCAGCAACCTTTAATGGCTCCAGGTGGAGGCAATATCCGGACTGCCGGCAGGCTGCAGGGAAGCCGCTTTTAAGGGATTCCCTGGTCACCTGCCGGCCACTGACGGTGCTTTATTTTTCCCGCCGCTCGTTTACCCAAGCAGTGGCGGTGCATGCAAATAAGGTCCGTGAGGACACAACACTTTTCTCTATGGGTTCACAGCAGGCGTAATCTTCCTCTGTTTTAACTGGCTGATCGGACCGGGTGCATGTCTGACCCAGTTACATCCGCTGTGTGAATCTGGCCTTTGTGAGTCTGGAGAATCCCTGGCAAATAAGAGGCTGGGCTGCTTCCTGAGCCAGGATTTTGGAAAGGAGCCAAACGGGAGACAGGCGGAAGCAGCTCAGGACAGCCTTTGTCCCTGGACATCAGAGGAAGGAGAGGCAGCTGCCCTGGCCAAGCATTATGGGTCCTCTTTCTCCAGGCACAGCCCCTCCCCCCACATGCCTCTTCTGGGGAGGAGCCTGATCTACCCAGCCCCCCCTCCTTTCACACACACACACACACACAGAGCCTCTCCAGGCTGGTTCCTTAGGGATGCCCAGAGTTTATTGATATATTAGTCAAATGTATACAGCCATCCTGGAGGCACTACTCTAATGCACTCTACATGGGGCTGCCCTTCAAGAGCATCTGAAAGGTTTCAGCTATTACAAAATGGGATGGTGTGGACCGTTATATGCACCCTAAGAACGGCACATCTTACACCTCTGCTCCACAAGCTGCATTGGTTGCCAGTTTGCTTCTGGGTCCAGTTCAAGGTGCTGTTTTTGACCTTTGAAGCCCTTCGTGGAATAAGATCTCCTCTTCCCCATTACATCCGTCCACCGCATCAGCTCTTGCAGAAGAGGCATGTTGAGGGTCTTGGCTGTTAAGGAGTCCCATGTAGTGGGATCCAGGAGACGGGCCTTTTCTGCTGTAATCGACACCCTTGATATCCTTCCAGAGGTCTCTTAAAATATGGTTGTGTGAACAAGGAATCGCTGAACTAGCACCGAACTAGCTGATCATATAAAATTCTTCTTTCTTGTCAATTAATAATAAAATGATTTGTTAAAAATATTAAAATAAGATTCATGTTTTAATACAAAAGAATCTCAAAATGAATATAAAATTTAATTGAGAGACTTTTCTTTATGAAAAAGATTAAATACTTGAGCGAAAGAAAAGGCAACAAAGTTTGTTGTCAAAGAAATGGCTAGTACATATTAAATATGCAAAATAAAAAGTCGACACTGTAATGTTATTTTTATTCAACTGTATTGAAGAGAACACACAATATTTTTATTTGGGAGGTGATAAACAGGCATTGCTTTCATAGCCAAGAGAAAATTATTTCCCACTCCTCATTTATCATTTCAGCTAAGAAGGCACCAAGTGCTGCCATCTTCCTTCCACCTTCCAAAGACCACCACTAGTTGATTTTAAGATTACAATTTTCCTTTTTCTGAGTTTTCAGTTTGGAGGCAACGTAAATAAAAAACAATGGGAACACGACAGGACTCAACATGCTGAATTGCTTTCTCCTCCCTTGAGCTGAAGAGCTGCTGAAGCTGCACAACGCTTTCACACATTGCTGAAAACAGGCTGCAAATGAATGCACAACTTTGTGACACTCCTGGAGGCACTGAGGGACTGGCGGTTTGTCAACTTGAGATGGGAGGAACCACCATCTACCACATTGAGTTGGATCCATTGCCGCTCAGCCATCGGCCATTTTAAGTCGACTGTAGGGAGCCTTCCACCATTTTAGGGACTGCAGGCAGCCCATTTGTAACTCTGCATCGTCCATTAGAGATTCTTTAGGCAGGCCCTGCTGTGGCCTCCAAACTCAGGCACCCCGACTTTGGCCTGGA
>JANHFT010008765.1:3628-30777 GCA_032467955.1 Pseudoxenodon macrops
CGCCAGTTAGCCAACCAGCGACGGGCATACAACTGAATGCAAATGGACCTGGAATTCCCCGGACAAGGGGATTAGGATATGAGTGGGGGATTATGCAGAACACAACACCCCTCCCCTCAAAGTTCTTGCTATCGTCCATAACGAATGGAGGTGACATAGTCCTGAAGATATGAGGGAGGCCGGTGTTCTCTTGTGAACCGGCATGGAATAGCAGGATTCGGGTCGGCCGCTGGCTCGGCACTTCTTCTTCCAAGGGAGCGTCCCTGGGGCGCTGCGTCGGGTTGCGCTGCAGCCGCTTCTCGGTGTGGTTGTCGGTTGATCGGCATCAGCGGCTCATAACCGTCCCCATCGTTGAGGGCGGCCTCGCTCGTTTCTTCGGCTATGTCTCCTTGTCGTAGCCCGGCAGCTCCGACTCGGCTCCGCAGTTGATTGATGTGACGCCGCCACACCCGGTTGTCCCCCAAAAGGACCTCATATGACCTGGGCCCCATGATGGCAACGACAGTCGCTTTAACCCACTTTGGCTCCCCTGCGTGGTTTAACACGTACACCAGATCCCCCTCCTTTAGGGCCCGAGCTACTTTTCTGGATTCCGGTGGTGTGTCCGTCTGGTAGCTCGGGTGGAAACGATCCAGGGGTGACCTCAGCTTGCGACCCATCAGCATCTCTGCTGGACTCCGGCCGGTGGCAGCGCATGATGTGTTGCGCTGGGACAGGAGGAACTGTTCGACACAACACTTTAAAAAAACACTAGCCTTGCCTGACTCATTTCCAGAACTGACAGCCCCAGGGGCTAATCAGAAAGACTAACAAAAACCACTGGAATGTAGCAATAAAATAGGCAGACGTGTAACACAGTGGCTGACACGTAACACAGTAGCTATATCTTGTGAAACCAATTACCATCTTGTTAAAGCAATTATTAGGCAAAGGAACTAGTCAGATTTCCCAACATCATTTCTTTTCCCTTCTCCTGCTAAACAAAGCTAAACTAAGAAAAAATCAATAGATGTAGAATTAAAACGGCACCAAATGCAAATTTTAATTATCAAAAGCATGTGTTAAGCTGAAAGGCTCAGAAAGAGTATATAACCTCATGTTTGGATTTCAATCAGCCCAGCTAGCCAGGAAATCACTCTGAATGTCATTCATTCTGATTTCTTGTCATTAAACTATTTCCAGCAGCTGACTTCTTGATTCAATTTATTCTCCTAAGCGCTGATCGTTGCCTCCTGGCTGGAGAATCCTCACGAGGGGGCATTTTTCCCCAACAGTGATTATCATCATTTATCTCAAGGGTCTCACAATTACATACAACTCTTGGTTTTTAATGGGTTAAAATATCAAAATAGATGGAATCATAGAATGAAATATGGCTGCACTAAGAAATCAGGCTCAATTATCAAATTCTGCAGCATCAGTTCTGCCATCTATATATTTGAGAACTTTGGAACTGATTTTCCCAAAGATCAGCAACTCTGACTATTATAAATCCATTTCTTAAATATGCAGAGAAGCATTTTCATGCATTCATGGAAGGTGGTATTTCCAATTCTATGATTGAGTGAGTTGACTTCTTCAGGATTAGACAGCAACATATTTGCACTGCCATTTTCTTGGATGGTCACTGTCTGTTTTTACTTGCCTTTTGGATTCCAAAGAAAAATCACAAAATATCTTCTCTGGAGACAGTGCTTTTATAGTTTTCACAAACCTAGTAGGCTACAGATAAAATATGCAAATTCCACATCTCCAGAAGAGGCTAGAGGGATTGGATGCATTTTCAAATATTATTATGGCAAGAGGCTCTCCCTCAAAGTACTTTACTCTGTTGATATTTTCTTACAAATAGGAGTTCAAAACAGAAGGTCTTCCTAGAATTCATGGGAAACATTTAACAATTTTCCCATTAAACTTGCACAATAAGGCATATATACTCGTGTACTTTTACTGCTGTAATTCAAAATGTGCAATAACAAACTCTTCTACTAAGAGAGTAAAATTACTTCTTTTGCTAATGATGATAAATATTGTTCTAAGACGCAAGTGAATAGAAAGTGTAACTTTGATCTTTCATTTCATTTCAAAGCTTTTCTCCCAAACGTCTACCTGAAGTTTGTTGGTTGATTCTTTAGTGATGTCTCTGCCTTCCCTTGGTCAACACAAATATTTAGCTGTAATAAATATTGGTGTGTAACACAGCAAACTCACATATCTAAACCCTACAAGTCAAATATTCACCCAGAATACTTTATCTTCTTACCTGCAACCTTCTGGTCTTATCTTATCAACTATATTCTGACCTTGTGGCCTTTTAGGTGGGAAAAACAGCTAGATTTTCTATTATCAGTAGGTGAAATATATCTAGTTCTATATCTCAACCCAAGGCTGTGTGGATGTAGCTGTCAATCTACTAGCCAGTACCTCACGATCTTTGTATCTGGATGGGGAGGAAGAGATCAGTTCAATGAAGACTGAGTGGCCTTGGATGTTTCACTCTCCTGGATTTACGATATTATAGAATCCCTTGTGGCTTCCAGGGACCTTGCTCCACAAGTTCCTGGTTCTGACAACCTGGTCATAACATAGGGCTCTAGGGATTGATTGGGACTGTTGCTATTGAACCTACCTGTCTCCTACACTGCAACCTCCTTACCTAATCTCCTTCACTCCAGATTGGCAGTGGAATTCCTCAGATGTCCTTCTCTGGGAATGCAGTCTGAGGTGACTCAGGTCTTCCATGACAGCCATAAGTGTCAACCAGGTCATCCATAGCCTGACTTCAGATTTAGTATTCTGTCAGAGCAGTGGCAATGTGATCTGAAAGTGAGAGAGCTTATGCTGTCCCCTTGTCATGATCAAATAGCAGCCTGTTTTCCTAGGGATTCTCCAACATCATGACCCCCACAGGGAAATTGAATACAATACTGTAAATTGGTCTGCTTTAGCAACTACTTGCTGAGCTGTTTCCGAGGATGCTGGGTCTGCTGTTGGTCTGCTGCATGGTCCATGCAAGGTCTTGGTGATTGCTTGGAACAAGGTGGCTGCTGAGACCTTGGATTGGATTGCATCTATTTCTCTCCTTTTCGTCATTCTCCATGCTTTTCAAAATAGTTATGAGATCAAATAGGAGAAGAGACACTTAGAGTATTGCTGGTGTTCAGTCGGAATGAACTCTACTGAACACAGGTGAAAACCGCTCTTAAAGACTTGATTGTGGCTGTAACAGTGGCAAAGTTTCAGTACTTCTCTACCCTTAGTATCCCTGCAGAATGCTATCCCACATTCCTATTTTGTGTGACAAAGACCCTCCTGGGTAGGGAGGATTTGTAAAACTTCTTTCATGGGTATACTGAGGTATGTGTGTGACATGTGTTGGATTAAATCACAGAGGTCTCAGCAGTTTCTCATTACTCCCCTGAGTCATCAGTTCTATGCAAGCTGTCCTGGCTGCTAGTTAGTTTCCAAGTGCAGCTCAAGATTCTGTGTAATCAGGAATATTAATGGCTGTATGATGGCTTGGCTCTTGAAGGCATTGTTTTTTCTATAATTGCTGAATTCTTTTCATTTTTGTGATTATCATCATTTATCTCAAGGGCCGCACAACTACATACAACTCTTGGTAGCTTTTTAATGGGTTAAAATATCAAAATAGATGGAATCATAGTATGAAATATGGCTGCACTAAGATATTCAGGATCAATTATCAAATGCAGCAGCAGCAGGTCCACCATCTATATATAATCTCTTTGGGACTGATTTTCCCAAGATCAGCAAACTCTTATAAAGGAAGGCCACTTCTTAAGGATGCAAGAGAAGCATTTTCATGCATAAATGGAATGTGGACAAAATAGTATTTTGAATTCTATGATTCA
Source organism: Pseudoxenodon macrops (assembly GCA_032467955.1). Classification (NCBI taxonomy): domain Eukaryota; kingdom Metazoa; phylum Chordata; class Lepidosauria; order Squamata; family Pseudoxenodontidae; genus Pseudoxenodon; species Pseudoxenodon macrops. The sequence goes on from JANHFT010008765.1 coordinate 7,504, forward strand.
GTGAGATGCCTCCTTCAGGCTCAGACAACAACATATTTGCTGTTTGTTTATTTGTTTTATTAGATTTCTATGGCTTAGGGTGGCATACATGTAAGTGGACCGTACACATTTCTTAAGAGGTCCCTAAGGGGGCATGCATAAGCGCACCAGCGTGCCTACCGTCCCTGTCCTACTGTCCCCATTTATATGTATTCATTTTATGTGTTTATGGCTATGTTTTGCTTATTTATATCCATTTATTTGTGCCATCTTTTCATGTGTCTATGTCTATACTGATAGTTGTTTCCTTGTACTTGTTGACAAATAAAATAAATAAAATAAATATTTGCCTTCATTCACAAAAAGATAATCCAGTCAAGAAGCACAATAGTGAATATCAGTATTATCTCTGATAATTATACTTTCTTTAGCATCTTAAAGACTATTTTCTCACTCACAGGAATGTGCTTGCAATAGTATGTGGGAATGATCTTTGGAGACAGTGGGAAGAGCCATAGCTAAGGGAACTGTTGGGCAAGAGGCAGCTTAATTTATAGAAGGAATGTGGGGATAGCAAACATCTCAGAAGGCACCCTCCCTAGTTTCCTGGGATGTAAAGGAGCAGGAGAGAAATGTACTTTCAAATTTGCAAATTCTGTTAATGTACCTTACATAGGTTACATTACAATCTTAAAATAGAATTAGTTCCTCTGGGAGTGCTTCCTATCTGGCCTTTGTTATATGTGTGATCCCAGGTTCAGCATTCATCCACATACTCACAGCTCTGAAAATAGCCACACTGAAATAACTTTCAACCAAATACTGAAGCATAATTTTACTGGTTACAATGTGTGTGTGTGTAGTAGGACTCCTTTTATCCCTCAAGGTCCTTGCTTTGTTGATTCATAAGACTGGCAGCTACTCTAGCCTTGCTGATTTACATATCTGGTAGCTGTTGATGGGATTTGGGGAGGGGTTCCCCATTTGTTCAGGCCCAACTTCTTTTGTCTGGTTTAGGGGACATGTTTCCTTTGATTCCTTAATGATTTAGCTCCTTCTTAACTACCTCCTGAAGAGATCTTTTAGACAAGATTCCTGCTAGCCATCATGCTTATGTGCCTCATCGTCTTTAAGTATGGCAGCTCCAGCTTAGTTTTACTCACAAGTAATAGTGGCAGAGCAGTTAGAAGGCAATGTGTAACTAATTAAGGTCTTTTCAATTTCAGGCAGCATTTTAGGCAGCAGAGTAAAGCCAGAGAGTACTAATCAACTAATTAAGGTCACAGAGCAGAGCTTAATTAGTACTTATCACTTATTAGAGTGAAAAGCTGCTCAGGAAGAGATATTCAAAAAATTGGACAATAGTATCTGATATTAAGGCTATGCCTGAAAAGGTCATGAAGGAAAAAAGGAGGATGCCTTTAACTGGATACCTGGTAACCTCAACTATACCCAATTTATTGGCAATGGAAATTTATGTGAAAAATTAGATTAAGCACTGGCAAAGACTGGAAATCCTCTCCCCCTTCCAAAATACCAGTCATCTGGGCCAAATGTATTTTTGGTAAGGGATATAAGTAATTGCGGTCCCTTTGATGGCCAGAACAAAGGAGCTCTTATAAAAAAAAAAAAAATGTTGTCATTAGGTTCATTCTGGACAAGAATCTTTAGGGAAACTCTCCTGGAATTTATCATAATATGCAAACCGATGTCTTGAGACATCTTTTATTAAAATACCGGTACTTAAGCAATGGAGCGCTACTCTAGGCCTTGTGCCCAATCCAAAACATAGCCTGGATGCATTGACACTTAAAAGGGATATGCTGCTATCACATGCATTTCATAAGTTGATTTTTCCATTTGGTTTGAAAGGTAAATTTTATTTCTGAAATTGTGTTTGAAAACAAAATTAAAATCTTTAGACAAGGTCTTCCCATGTGACTGAAAAGTGATATTTTGTTCCAAGTTGTCATGGGAACCAACATTACATTTATACCCTTAGTATTTTCTACATAGATACACACGAGAGACAAGCAATAGCTGTGTGGTTTTGTAATTAGAAAGAAAAGAATATTAGAAATTGAGATTACAGATTATTCCCACAATTATCGAATTGAACAAAAATCCGGGCCTAAATAGTGTTTGATTTACTATTTAGTGGAAAGGAGAATAAGAAATATAAATAAAGTGATTAAAATATGCTATTTAAACCGTGGTTGCTTACAAATACTTGGAAGGCTTTCCTCCAAAACTAAGGTAGAAATGGACTGGCATGACTTAACTCTTCATTACTCCTCTCTCCGTCGCTGAAGTTTTGCTTTAGTTTCTGCTTGTCGACTTCTCCAGGCAGCAATGATGGCATCGTCATCCATTTCTTCTTCCTCCTTATGAGTGCTTTGTCGGTTTCTTATTAAATATTTTGATGTTATGCACTCTTTGCTTTCTTCCATATTTTCTTCTTTTACTGTACCGTCTTCAGACTTTGCAAAACTCTGGGTGAATTTTCTCTTTGCTCCAGATTCAGTCATGTCCAATCTGGACTCCTCTTCATGTTCTTCCAAGTGATACAATCTGGTCGAAGGTTTGGAGGATTCTGAGCTATAAGAGGATTTTGGACTTCTAGAAGAACATGGCTCTGGACTTTCTTCTGTGGAGTTTACCTCACTCACTTTTGATTCCGTAAATGTATACGCCTTCTCTTCTTGTGCAGAGGCAGAGGCAAATTGAGAAGAGGTTCTTTGCAGTTTATTCTTATACTGATGGGTTGCAGAACTATTCATTTCTTCTCTCTGAGACCTGGAACTTCTATAACTAGAAGCTTCAGTGTCCACCTTTCTGAAAGTGGACGAGTTCCTATATTTCTCACTACTGGCCTCATTGCAGTCCTGATAAGAGGGCTTTTCTTCTGCTTTCAAACCTATGAGCCACTTGTTTACATTGTTTTCTACTTCTGATCTTATAACACCCCCAACATTAGCAAATTGGCCTGAGAGAGCAGAAACTGTGTCACTGGAATTATTATCATCTGTTAATGGATGCCTAGGGCCACCATTTACATTTTCTATACTTCTGTAATACAGATTTTCTCTTTTTTCATCTTCATCATCTCCCTTGATCTTTTTCTTCTTAAATAAAGTGCTACGTTTATTGTCACTGATCAGCTTCTCAGTTTGGTAATCTGACATCTTCTCTCTCATTTCTGTTTGTATTTCCTTTTCCTTTCTGCTAAGTTTCTTTAGATCTACCTCATCAGCAAAAAGGCTGAAAAGAGGCTTGCTTGTCTGGGTTACTTTCCTAGCTGAGACAGAGTTTTCCATACTGACTGAAGTGTTACAAGATAGGATGGATTGAGTGTCAGCATACTGAGGGTCTTGATGAAGCAGTGAAGTAGAACTAGATAGAGGTAAGCCAGTTTGTGCTTTAAGCAGAGATGACCTGTCATTTTCTGCATGTCTGTTTAGATCACCTGACTTAACACTGCAAGACAATACTGATGGTGAACGAGACAACATAAGGATTTCATTTTGTTTCTGAGCAATAGTTTCATTAACAACATTGGCAATCCAATTCTGAATGCTGGCTATTGATATTGTTTCATCTGGGCCAATGGATGGGCCAGGCACACTTGCTGACTTAGCCCCATGACTGCTTCTAGCCTGAGAAAAAGATGAGCGATTAGTCTGCATGCTTATTGCTGAAGCTGAATCCTCTGTCCCATTGACGGAAGCTGCTGATGGCCAAAAAGCTGACAAAGGGATGCTTCCACTCATGGAAGCCTCTGCCTCCCAGCTACAGAGAGACTGACTTTCCTCCAAAACTTTCTTTGAGTGTTCAAGTAACTCCATTCGTCTCTGTTTTCTCCTGGCACAAGTGGAGTCCTCACCTTTGGTAAGCTCTACAATATCATCCTTATTTTCACTACCAACTTTCTTCTGGTGCTTAGTTTTCCAGGCTTGGTAGGCAGTCATATTGATATCTGACAAGCTCTTTTCTTCTTCCATAGACTCTTTATTTTGTTGATTACTGTCTTCAGCCTTGGATTGCTCAACTTCTGAATCTTTTTTGTGAAAACCAAACTGGATTCTTTTAATCTTCCATCTTTCTAAGGCTGTCAACTTGTCTTTGTTTTTTTGGCAGAAATTATAAAATGAACTAGTATCAGATAATACACTTTCTGTATCTATATCCCTTTCTCTTGTTCCATTTTCAGATCTTAGATTATCATCACTCTTTCTAGCTCTTGAGCAATATTTCTTAGAGGCCTCTTTTTCTATCTCCATCATCCTCTCATTCCACATATCCCAGCTACTTTCTGTAGACATAGAATCTGTACGCCCTCTTCTCATCTTGTTGATGCCACTTGCTTCCAGCTCTTGTTTCAAGATCCTGATCTCTTGGCTACTCACACTTTCAGTATCACTTGTATCATTTATGAGGCATGATTTTTGACCCATGCTAGACTCCTCTTCCTTGGAAAACATGTAGCTTTCCATCTGGTGCTTCTCATTTTGGCATTGCCATGCTTGGATCATTTGATCTACATTTTCCTCAGATTCTACTTGTCCTTGAATTGATAGGTCTGAGGCCTTACTTTCTTCCTTCTTCTTTAAAATTTCCTTGTCAGGCAAGCCTTGTTTTCTTCTCCATTCTTCATAAAGTTCTTCCTCCTCCTCTTCACTGATAAGAGTGGGCTGCTTGGAAAACAAGCTCAACTTTCCCATAGAAGAGGTACTCATTGCACTTCCTAGGAGACTTGTTGTGTCTTCTTCCTCTACCATGATAGAGTGGACTTTGGCTCCCACAATACTCTTAGAATCTTCTGTCTCAGATAGCAAGGAACAACTTCCAGCTCTTACAACAGAACTTTGGTCATCTGTGGTGTCTTCAGAATCTTCATCCTCTTCTCGTTCCTCAAGTAGCTTTTCATTGAGTTCTCGGAGCTGTTTCAGAAAACCATCATTAGGATAAATAGCTCTCTTCTTACGGATAGTCAGTAAAGCTTCTAATATTGTCATGTGATGGAAGATCATTAAATAAGCAGATACTAGCACTGCTGAGCGACTGATTCCCATTTCACTGCTGACCAGAACTTTTCCTAGAAGTAAAATTATATAAATAATAATTTTAGAACCATATTAAGTATTGCTGCAAGTTTAGTATATTTTGAGCAAATAAAAAATAATCTGCCATTGTTAGGCTTCAAGATAGAAATATCTAAAGCTAGAGGAACCTGATAAAATAAGTTAAATAAATACTGCTATCTCCCTACCACAATGCTTTTATTTTATATATTATTTTGCTAAACTAAAAAAATTAAATACAACAGCATTAAAGAATCAATATCACTTCACAATTTATAAGCCAGCAATAAAAAAAGAAAGGAAAGCCAAGCTCTAAACATTATGAATACTCACAGGTGGCCTAATCACAAAGTTGAATGACAAATGTACTAATTTTAGATCTGCTTGTAACCACATAGTAATTATTCTTTTTTTTAAATGATAAAAATATTTGTTAAAAATTCTCCCCCCAAAAAATAGAAGCTGCATTGTAAGTATCGAAGTTCATAAAAGCCATTTCACAAGTCATAATGAATCCATGTATGAAGGGTCTGTCTCCATTTCTAGGTCAAAACAGTATAAGGATGCCCTGGCAACATCACATTTTTTTCTGTATATCTCTGATGTTCCATCCTTAGCCCATGAATGAAACAGGTTTGAGTTGTCCTTACATATGACGGAAGTATTTTTCCTATTATTTTGATGCTGTCCAAGGTCATATATGGCATATAAAAACTGCTAAGCTTTGTGATCAATTACCTCAGAGAGGAATCAGAAGACTGCAGTGACTTAGGCAATAGAGACAGACAATCTCATACTGATATAATGTTATCTTGAGTCAACGGATGAAGTACTTCAATTCAGCAATGGAGCAAGGCCCTGACCATATAAACTGATATTTTATGCCTTATTTACCTCTGCAAGTTAATAATGCTTCATCAAGAAATTCTGCTGCTGGACGGAAATGTTTAGCGATCTCCTCATCTGGGAAATCATCCACCTCAATGCCCAAGTACTGGATATTCATTCCATTATAAAAATCTTGTCCTGTATATACACCGGTGCCATGAGCAGCATTCAGGATATGAGTAATTCCTAGCCTCTTTAGCCGTCCTTTATTTACTGCAGCACTCCTTCAATGCAAAGGAGAAAGATATTAGATTCCAGATTCTAACTGAAAACTAACCTGTACCAAACAGTATCTAAGAGAAAATCGGTTGAGTCTGTTAGAATCTGATGATGAATCGATATAGTAAATTTATGTCAGTCATAAGTTTTTGACATAGTTGCACAAAGTTCACAAAGAAATCATTTATAAGCAAATACGCACTGTGGAAATCCTTGTCTTAGATTGTATTTTAATGACATGTTTTAGCTTATTTGTTTCCTTGCATGCTGCCTTTTATTGTTGATGTAACCATCACGGTAATTAAAACATCTATTTACATAAAAAAAAGAAAGAAAATAGAGAATGAAATACAGGTACTCCTCAACTTACAACCACAACTGAGCCCAAAATTTCTGTTGCTTTGCAGGCAGTTAAGTGACTGTTGACCCATTTTATGACTTTTCTTGCCACAGTTGTTAAGTGAATCTCTGCTCATTGTTATGTTAGTAACATGGTTACTTTGTTTGTCAGAAGATTGCAAAAAGTGATCACATAACCTTGAGCCACTGCAACAATCATAATAAATATGAATCACTTGCCAAGCATCTGAAGTTTGATAATGTGACCATGGGGATGCTACAATGGGTGTCAGTGTGAAAAATGGTCATAAGTCACTTTTTTCAGTGCCATTGTAACTTTAAATGGTCAAATGAACTGTTGTAAAAAAACAAGAGGTGAATGTACTGAGAGTTCATTTAATGGGCAGACCTAAAGTTTCTAGGGTAAAATGGGTAAATAAAAACCCCAAAATGTTGTCAGGGTTCCAAGTGATGCCCTAATTAAATCATGAGCCTCAAGCCAAGCTTCAAAAGAAATCCAGTTATTTATTAGGAGCTTCTTGTCGCCATGAACCAAGTGAAGCCAACTCTGACCTCACTTAATTTGCGCCTTGGCTCTGACCCTGTTTCCCCCTCCCCCCAAAGTATGTCATCAGTCACATTCCCCAATGAAGCAATTTCACGGGTTGTAAAAGTTAGTCCCTCCAGTTACTGTGGGTCACCCTGGTGATGACCTTGACGTTGCTGTCTGGAATGTGCTCTGTTTTGACTGAAATGCAAGTTCCTCGATGCAGCTAAAAGGCTCGATTCCTCATCCACTTGCCTATGGCAACTCAAGAGCAGGTCATGAATGCTTCGTGAGTTGACAGTTGTTTTGAGGCAGTACAAATTAATGAGACCAGGTGGATCTCTTGAAACAGAGATTTTCACTACTCAGGTAGTGCAGAAAAGGCCCTTTCCTACAGACCAGTCAGCCCTGGCTTATTATCGACATCAAGATGTGAAAAGAGCCTTCCCTACAGAACCTGAAGAGAACTCAGCCTCATATATATTAGGAAGAAACAGTATATTCAGAAGGCTGTAACCTTTTGTATTGGTCTCATGAGTTATTATTACTGTTCTCGATATTATGGGAACGGAATGTAATTACATCAGGATTCCCCTATTTATCTACTGTGTTTGCCATATTTACCTTTTGAATTTAATTTTTTATTTCTATTGTATAATTTCCCTAGGTTTTTTCTTGAGCTGGACAGATTGCAATTTAATACACTTAATTATTAATCTAACAATACTGGTCATTTTCTATAGCAGAGACAGAGGAAGCCATCCTCTGAGAATCTTATTCAGACAGAAACATCTTTGTACTCACTTTTCTGCTATGAAGATATTTGGCCAGACCTCATCAATGGCCTCTCTTGGTGATTCCAGGTAGTCTTTCATAAGTGCTCTCTGTATGTCCATAACACATGGTGTATTGAACAGGCTAGTATCATCTATCTTTTCTTTAACTCGGTTATATAGATCTTCCATGAACAACTGCTCTGCAGATTCCAGCATCCCTGGACATACAGTGTCTACTTTTACTTCCTTTGTCTTCAGCTCTGCAATGAAGCCAGATTTTCATTTTCAAAACTACAACCATTTTTGTTTACCATTGACTATAGACATTGATATGACTATTAGCTAATTATAGTGTCATGTAATACCTGTACCCAAGGCAAATAATTCTCTATATGGATTAACTCAAAAATGTTGAGTTTAATCAACATTTAACTCACATTTGTTTAATCACATTTCTCTGCAACTAGTTGTTGCTTCTTAATTGCTAACTCATTGCTGGTTACACATTATTGTAAACATTTGCTTTGGTTTCTCAGGGCTTCAGAGAAGTAAATTTCAGTTAGGTGAATTGAAAGTGCAAAATATATGTGTTAAAACTATATTTTGCACCTATGGAATTAACCTCCACCTCCCCACCCCATCTCCCAGACTGCAACATAATCATATTTTTGAAAACTTATAAATTTAGGTATATGGCCAAAAGGCAAGTTTGGTATTTCTTGGGGTCCATGGGTTAGGGTAGACCTCTATACTAACCTCTGGAAAGTTATTAATCCTCACTCTTTTTCTTTTCTTTTAAAAGTTATAAACAACATAAATTTTGATAATAAACGAGGAAAAAACTAGTAATTAATCTTCCCATGGCCAAAAAAAAAAGAATTGAACAATTAAAAGACAATGAATCTGTAATTCTGTAGATGAGAAAACACAGGCAAAATAAATTTGAATTAAGGATGAAGTAGCTTTCCAAACAATATTTTTGTCACCTGCACCAAACATGTAGTAGTGCAATTCTTTTTCTTTAAATCACTAAAATTCTAATCTCGAAAAAGATTGAAAATGAAGACAGAAAATTTTAAATGAAAAAGATCAGGGTTGCTAATATGATCTGGAATTAGAATAGAAAGTGAATTTTAAAAGGATGACAATTCCTGACTGGGATATATATATAGGGTTATATATATAAAATTATATATATATATATATATAATTTTCAATCCTTTTCTCCTTCCTGGTGCCACCTGATTTTTGAGCATACCAATTTCTCCATACTCATATCATACCTTCCTTGATGATCTGTTTAGCAGCCACAGCAGATGATAGATGGATGGGTTCCATGAAGATGCTCTCAGTCTCTGCATCTGATAGCACTGAAAACCTGTCAGGTAATGAAAATGCCATAAAAGCAATCATTGGCAATTTCTATACTATTATAGCTTTTCTCTACTTTTTGAAAACAAAGTGACTTCGAAGAGATAAATTATACAAGAGAGCTGATGTTTCTAGAGGGTGACTGTTTGGAGAGTTGCTTTCAGAAGCTACTCAAAATGACTAATATCTTACAGATAATTGACATTTCTCTGAAAAGATTTCATCCTTATCTATGTTCCCTTCTTTTCAAATATGCTAATATGAACAACTGCAACATAAAATCATTTTTACAAAAAAGAGATGATGTTTCTCTCCACTGTATACTGGTTTTTGCAGTGTGGAAACATATTTGTAACCACATATTCATCAGAGAAAGAAAGCATGAAGAAATTTCATTAAACAATTATTGGTACAACTCCCACCTCACAATGTCAATCTTCATTTTGGTTTTCTCCTTTATAATATGGGAGCAGTAATAGACTGTAGAGAGTCAAAACTATAATTTATTCACTCAAGTAATTTATTTGGCTGCCCATCTCATAACAGTGACTCAGGGCAGTGTACAGAAATTAAAATTCAAAGATTAAAGCAATAACCTTTGGCACTCAATAAATGAGACCTTCTAATCATAAAAGCACATCAATAACAGGACCAGTCTAACTTTATGCCCAAACATCTGGAGAACAGGCACAATGATATTATAGGTGGTGTGTAAAGAATATGTTTTAAAAACGTGTAGGAGATGAAATTGGCCATCTAAATTCCTTGAAAAGAAGCCGGAGGCAGGTAATTATGCCTTGCTGACTCCATTTGATTGCAGAATTATTGCCCAGAATGCCTTTCTAATGGAAACCAATATGGAGGCCCATAAGAATAATCTTCCCTGTACTTTGCTGACAAATCCAAGTTAAGAAGTTGAGTGTTTGCCTCAGTCACCTTTTTAAGTAGAAAAATGTATTTCTTTTCTATCCACTAGAGGGTCTCTAAGTTTCTGAATCTTGCAAACATAGCTGTTTTAATGAAAAAGGGTTTCTATGGCAACTGGTCATGAAGCAGTTTATGTACGGCCAGTTTTCAAGCTAATATCAGCTAAGATGGCTAGGACAAGGAGGAAATCCAATGTGGATTTGAAATGTACAAAATATTAAAAGGCCCCAGTTCCAGCTAATCCATATTCACATGCAGGGACTGGCTATAGAAAAAGCAAGAAAAGATAATATGCAAGCATTGTCCTTCAGTTTCCTTTGTTTAGACAGTTGGAAGATTGCTCCATCTCAGGTTTTCATATTAGGCTCCTTTTTATCTAAAAGTCCAAGAAGGAAATTTACTTGCAGTTTTCAAATGCTGGATATTGATGGTATGTTTCTGTTTTTCTATACTGGTGCGATTACTTTATTTCCTTTCTGATAACTTCCAATGGATCTCTGGTTTTGTGTGCTCACAGAGCTGGAAATTATTTCCTGTTTTACTCCAGTTTTGCAACACACTGCAAGGGAGAGGTTTGCAGAAAAAGGCCCTTCATGCAAACTGTATTCTGCTTAGAGCTTTGATCTCCAATACCATCCAACAGCAGCACTGGCTGTTCCCACTCTCAGCTGAATCTTTACCGAGTTAATTTTTTTAATGGATTGGGAAGGATGGGCAGATTGTTGACAATGAAAAAGGTTAGACTGCAGACTGAAACAAACCACTTGTACATATATCACCCTTTTTAACTAGACCTCCCACCATTTCACTCACTAGTTTACAACCTGGCTACCCACAAATTCCAAGTCTGCGCCAAAAGTAGCATTGAACAGTAGCATCCACACCAATCAGTCCTATAGAAAGATAGATGCAAAAACAGCAGCCTGGGTGGCCTTCTGCTCCTGCCTCCCAGATGTTAGCAGCACTTCTCCCAAGAATCCTTAGTGTTTGTACAAAACCTCTGTTGAATCAATTAAATTAGCAAAATAATGCTTGTGCTCTCAATCGTGGATTCTGAAAGAAGAAAGAACTCTTTAGGCCTTGTTCTTGGTAAGGATTTCAATAATGTGCTGCATGAATGTAAAAAGAGAGAAGAGAGAAAAGAAAAAGTTCAACACAATGGGAGGTATATAGAGACTTATTTTGTGAAACACTCACCGACTAGGCGAAGGGCTTCGAAGATAGTGAGCTTGCACTGCCTTCACATCAGGTTCTTCTCCATCAGGCACCTCCTGGTCCCTGTCTGAATCCATATTGCTTGCCATCACTGTTGTGGAAACCAGCTGAAATTGGGAAGAAAAGGATTGGTGGATCAAAATCAGCTAAATCATAGAATTCCATAAGGAATCTCATCGGCTGAGTCATACAAAGTACACTATATATTTTAGAAAGAGGGAAAGAATTTAAATGTTTATGCTTTCTGTAATAAAGCATTTCAAACAACCAAGATCAAACTTTGAATTCTGAAGAATTAAACCATGGAATTCAGTCAGAGGAAATTTTTGTAACTATGCAAGGAAATGAGATTCTTCATGATTACCTTATCCAATGCAAAAGTCTATTCATTTCTTACCAAATGATTAATCACATGCTATTAGGTATTCACATAAATAGTAAATAGATTTTCAAAACCAAAATCCCCCTTTTAAAAATAATAATAATAATAATTGATATAATAATAACCCAGTGTACCTTTTGTGGGAGAATGAAAACTATTTGAATATTAAGTCATGTTTCAAACAAATAGAAGCAAGCATTAAAAGCATATAGGCACATTTTAATAGTTTATATATTGCATTTGTGGTTAGGCTTCAAGAGGAAGTTAGTTAAAGTAGCTACAGCTACGGTAGCTACAGTTAGCAGGTCCATTTAGCTCAACATAGCAACTTGAGTCTATTTCAAAAAATTTGTCTTTTTATAATTAATTTGTAAATTAATAATTTATAATATTTTATAAATTAAACATATTTATAAATTATAAACATATGTATATTGTAGACATTTATAATCTTAGTTTTTTTTGCTGTTTGATTATTAACACTTTTTCCTATATGTTGGGGTTTTGCCCATGGAATGTTACTGAACCTGTCCACATATGCTTGACCTGGTTTTGCAAACCCATGAGAAAGTGTTTGGAGCCTGAAGTACTCTGATGTACTGCTTAAAAAGGCAAAACAAACTCCCTGAGAAGCGCAAGAAAACTTTTAAGACTAGTAGTTTTCTCTTTACAGATTTTTGTCCAACACTATTAAAATACAAACATGCTTTAGAAACACAAATTTCTGCGTGTCTTCTCAGAAATACATTCTATTGAGTTTAATGGAATCTATTTCCAGTTAAGAAGAACTAAAAGAGAGAAGTTTTTAAAATTAAATATTTCCATTTTGAATTCTCTACTACTTTCCCAGTCTGAAATGGAGGTCCCAGATCATGTTCTGACTTTACAGGAATGTTATGAAGCCAGTGTTATTTCAACAGGTCCCTTACTCTGGATTCTGTAGCCCTGATAGAATTAGCTCTCCCACTCTAAACCCTTATTTCCTTCTTCTGTACTTCTCCTTTTCGCCCCTTGCAGCTTTTCTGAAATGTCAGGAATGCAGCCAGACCGCCACAAGCAAGGGTGGGTTGTTATTGCTACTTTGCTGTGACCTAGCACGTCTAACCTGAGAAATTATGACAAGCTCAAAACAACTTACCGTTTATGCTGTGAACATGTATATCCCTTGGTGATAAAATTATCTTTTTTGAGAGTTCAGGCACAAACCGAAAAAAATAATAATAATAATAGGAAACTAATCAAAAACGTAGGATCCAGGCAGTTGCCTTCTTTCCTCCTTGGTGATTTTTTTTGCAAAGGGACAGGACAACTGTCAGCTTCAAACTTTATCAGCCTTCTAAATATAACATCTCTAGGCACTGGCTGGCTTGTTGGGTAATAGCAGGAGAAATGCCGTGCCTGGTCTTTTAACTCTATCCTATCAAATAAAGGAAGAACTATCTGCAAAAAAGTTCCAAAGTTTCACGGCCCCAAAACTAATTTTATTATTTTTATATTCTTATGTCTGTTTACATGTGTTCCTTTGAGGATCAGGAACTAAAATTATTCTCTGTTTAAATATCTTCATTTCCATCTGCCTGTTCCTCCTATTTTTAATGGGCTTTTACAGAAAAGGTAAGCCTCAAAAGGAAATGAGAAGTTGAATTGGAGAAAATAAGCAAAAGTCTTGCGACACTTTAAATATTAACGAATGGATTATTGCAGTTGCTTCCTGGATTGCACCCACATAATGAGATATATGAAATATTACCCTAAGCGAGGAGGAGTGTTACATGTACACACAGCTATTTTGAGGCTGGGGGAAGGAAAAGAGGAAGAGAGAAATGCTGAAAAGAGAGGTGAGAGACATAATTATTTTTAGTTACTACAAAGCAGTGACGATTTTTGCACTAAAGGGTGATAAGAAACTTTGGTTTACAGTAGATTGTTTGGTTAATCCCTCCATAATATAATGAATAGAGATATGATATTATAATAATATCCCCAAAGCAGTGTGGAATTCAGAAAACTAGACCCCCCAGTTTCAGAGATTAATAGGAAAGAAAAGAGGTTGGTTAAAACAAAATATCCATTACATTTGAATACATTCATATTCTATGCTTGTTACAAATGTATAAAATGGCAAATGGGATTTTATAAATTTCAAAAAACATACAGACAATATAGATTGTATAATACATAGATTTTTTTCCCCTGGATAGCAGAAAAAAAATAGTTTAGTTATAAATATGCCTACACAACAAATTCCAGCGTAGTGGGTGGAGGAAGTCGGAAGCTTTAACAACATGGAATGTAGCAACAATAATGAATAAATAGAATATTGTAGCATTTCACTAGGGGCAGAAATAAATTAGACCACAATTTCACAGATAATGCCTACCATGAAATCTTTTTCTTTCTTTAATGACAATGGCTACCTTTGAGTCAGAACCAGTAAAATATAAACATTCAGTACCAGAGTCCCAAATATGCTTTTCCAAAAGGCAACTGGATTTTCTTGAAAAGTGAAAAGTTTTACTTTTCATCAAAGAAGCTTCTTCAATTCTGAGAACAGAAGAAGCTTCTTGGATGAGAAGTGAAACATTTTCAAGGAAAAATCCCCCCAAGAAAGTCCAGTTGCCCTTTGGGACATCTATGACCTGGATGGATGAGAATCTCCAGAGACATCTGTCTTCTTGTTTTCCCTATAACAACAATCCTATAAGGTAGATTGGGCTGATAGAAGACAACACCTTGTGAATTTTTGTGGATGTAATCCTGAGTTTCCACAATTCTTGTTCAACATGTTAACTACTAAACTAAGGTTTCCTAAACTTTTTATATCACAAAAATGTATGATCAAAAGATCCAAAAATCAAAATGAACACACGTGAACAATGAAAACAATACAATGAAATGTTGAGAAATATGGATTTATTATAACAATGGACAACCAAAAGTTCCTTCACACCTCCCCTGGACTCTGCACTTCTACTCTGCACGTCTCCAAGAAAAATACACGTCACACTTTGTGAAGCCCTGCCTTAAACACCACGGATTCTTTTCTGCATGTTCTTTTGGCTACCAAAAGAAATTTGTAAGAGTGGCTTGTTTAACTGGGAGAAGGCAGAGCAACTTAGAAAGGCATTGTTTCCTTGGCCATTCAGCAAGCGAATGGAAGATATGAAAACAAATCTACTGTGACACAACTTGCAATTCTTGTTAGAAAGGGTGAAAGGATATAAGGAAGAGGGAGTGGAAAAAATCTAGGGCGGAAGTTAAGACATAGTACAAACTACAACTAGGAAGCAATTACTTTTTTCTTACTTTCAACATTGGATAGCACTTTCATTAACACCTGCTTTCTTGACAACCTGAAGAAAAGGCTGGGGAAAGCAGAGAAGCCACTATGAAAGCAAACAAGGGGGGTCCCCTCCTTATTATCAGTGCAGGTGAGTGAGTCATGTTACTTTGCTACTATTTAGTTCACTTGTAGGAGAGGGACAGGCAGAAAGATTACTTTGTCAGTAAATACTCATACATTTTCTTTAGTAAACATCTGAAGTTTTATGATATAAATGTCCGCTTGTTACTGGTTTGCTGTGCTTCCAGGTGAATGCCTCTCTGTGAACAGGCAATGTATCATTAGAAGTAATGGTCTAAAAATAGAAAGGTTACAAATGGGGAACACTAATATAAATGTGAATGAAATAAGGACAGTGTATACTAAAAGCCTCATACAGAAGTATGTATTACTGTTATATAGTTGAGGCCAGGGTAAATATCCATTAGCCTCCTGTTGCAAATGTATTAGTTTTCTACCCTTACCTACCATTACCTTGGTGTGTTTTTTTTTCAAATATGGCATTAGAATATAGCTTTATGTGTATCTAGTGTTACAAATTTCCTGGAAATATTTCTAGGCACAAGCAATATAAATCTCCTTCTGGCTGTTGCTATTCCTGGAGGTTACATTTTTAATTTTGTTTTCAGTTATGTTCTCTGTATTATAGTTGCTATAATGTGAAACAATAACTGTTTATATAGAACTAATTAAAATGGAAACAAAAACTAGTAAGATTACTCTAGCATATTGCCTTGCCAAAGGTTTAATTTTCCCAATTTGTTTTTCTGTACTGATATGGGGAAAAGGGTAATTTGAAATGCTTTCCTAAATAGGCATTGTCTTGCTATTTTTCTATACTATAAGAGGGATT
Organism: Pseudoxenodon macrops; assembly: GCA_032467955.1. Classification (NCBI taxonomy): domain Eukaryota; kingdom Metazoa; phylum Chordata; class Lepidosauria; order Squamata; family Pseudoxenodontidae; genus Pseudoxenodon; species Pseudoxenodon macrops. Next base: position 23,424 of record JANHFT010008765.1, read on the forward strand.
TAGAGAGAACTCTAAAATTAGAAAAATATATATTTTAAAATCACTCTTCATTGTAGTTTGGCTTACCCTAACCAGCATGCGAGGCCTCATTAGTAGAAAATACATATTCCTATCATGATATTGCATTTGTGGAATTTTGTGTTGTTTTCTTTCCTCTCATGGCCAATAGAACTACTACTTATTGCTTTTTCTGAGAAAATGTTATTCCTATTGTTAAAAAAAGTCCCAAAGTGTGTTTTGCGTGAAATGAGATATTAATATACACATAAAGCTGTTTTACAGTCAAGCAGAGCACAAGTCCATCTTACTTAATATTATCTATTTAGTTCAATCAGTGGTGGGTTGCTGCCGGTTCGCCCCCGATCGGGTGAACCAGTGGCGGTCGCGGGAGGCTCTGCCCACCCGCCCAGACACTTCTGCGCATGTGCAGAAGTGTTGCATGTGCACGAGCGAACAAATAGCAAACAAAATTGAAACCCACTAATGGGTGTAATCTTTTTAAAACTGGAGGCCATATTTTCTAGGAGCTTATTTTTTAGGTGTCACCAAGATGGAATTATACTGAATGGGATGGGTATAAAAGAACTCACGCTAATTGTCACCCTGTGCTCTTTACTTCCACTTCCTCCTACAAACTCATGAGATGTGAAGCAATTGACTCTTGTCTCACCTGAATGAATATAATTTGTATAGATTTAGATCATTAATCTGAGATGGAATAGTTTGTGGTTCAGGGTGTTGAGAACTGAATAGTGACCTAACATGCACCAGGCATAGGTTACCAGATATCTGGAAAGGAGGACATGGAGAATTGGAAAGGAGGACAACTAGGGGGGAAATGAGGGCACATTGTTTAATTTCTTTTGCATCTGTGACAAAAATTACAGTGAAAAACTGCAAACCAACCAACCAACCAACCAGTCAGATTTAGGAATCTTTAGGATTTAGATTTAGGAATATATATGTATGTATATGTGTGTGTATGTGTATAGATATACATTGAGGCCATGAGGCCTGGAAGGAACTAATCAGCTAATAAAGATTACAGAGTAGAACTTGTTAACTTGCAGTTATCACCTATTAAGGAAGGGCTATGTCATGATGAAAACCTTGTAAAAAATAGTATGTAGGTACTCAAAAAGCTGAACAATATTTCACTTTAAGGCTGTGTCTTCCAATTAAAGGATGAGGACAAAAGGAGGACCTTAGAGCATTCAGAATACTCTTCCTTCCTTTCTCAAGGTATGATCTTTTAAGTGCACCCAATTTTAGTGGACTTTGTGCAAGTTGACAAGGGCAGTAGGTTTTTCGGCACCAGACTTTTGTAACGGTAGCACCTTTCTAGTGTCACTGGCAGAAAAACATCATTTTTAGTCCTGCTATCTGAGATTGGTTAACTGGAGATGTGAAGGACTGAACTTAAATAGTTACTATTAATTACACTATTGAGGTCTGGCTTGCTTATTATCTCTGATAAATTTGTGCTGAATTGATATTTGGTTGTGGGGTTTACTCAGTAGTGGTATTCACTTACCTTCGCTACCGGTTCGGGAATGTGAGTGCTAAGTTAAAGTCATTTTACTTACAGTATCTGCCTTATTCTTTTTAAAAGGCCAAGCCAAAGTCCAAAGATTATATATTCTATCACCCCATCTTATCTAGGCAGGTACACTTAATTACAAAGGTACAGCATTATTTGTAATATAAACATTACAAAGTAATATATTACTACTATTGTATTTGCAGTAGATAGATATGCTGCTGGTGTGTATAGGAAAGGAAACCATTTACTTTTAAGAAGTTGTCAATGCAAGTGCTCACTCTGTCCTCAGTAGCTTCCCAAGTCTTTTTCATAAATATCTTTGCCAATGGCAAGTTGTGCAGGCACACATATTCATTTTGCTGAGATGAAAGAGAGAGAACTGAAATTTTCACAGATTGGTCCAATATTGCCTAATCAAAATACAAACATTACTGGCCAAACTACAGAATGTGGGAAACAGCACCTTGTTGACAACTGTACAAAGAGCCCATCAGAGATGTGTTTGCTTTTTAAAACTGCTGTATAGAGGTGATTGAGTAATATTTGGAGACTGTAATATGGAAAATGCTCATATTATACAAATATATGCAGGGAAACTGCAGATTTTTCTGTTTTAGGGGACTATGGGTACAAGTAGACTGCCATATTTATATCTTTTCTTTCAATAGAAATAATAGTTTGAAATATTATTTTACAACCAAATGACTGAAGTTCCAATCAAATTGCCCAAAAAAATCTCAGCAAATTTAAACTGTTACAGTTTAATAGTCTAGTTAGTATGACTATTTCTTGAGTTGTATTTTGGCTGTCTTGATTACTTGATATGATCAGCTATTTATATTTAAGTATTGAGCGGACTCAATGAAAACTAGACCCTAGGTGCTGTAATTACATTATTTTATTATACTTATATGTAAAGTCCTGCACTCTAATTAGAATTATACGTATAGGAACTCCACCTGACTTGATATGGAGCAACTGGTTACAAAACATAAATGTACAGTGTGAAACATGACCAATGAAAACTAATTTGTATTAACACTGTATTGAATTATGACTTTTTAAACAGTTGGCAGTCATTTCTGCCTCATCTGAGAAATCTTAAAATGTTTTTGAAAGTTTGATTACCTTATATTGGTTTCTCTTGTGCAATGTAAACATGCTTTCACTTAGAGATAGGGAGATAACATAAATGTCAATTACTTTTTGTAGGGAATAAACAGGGCAAAGGAACAGATATATAGCATAAATATAAACATTATACATTTCTTAGTAAGGGTTTAAAATTTGTTAAGTTTCAAGTTCCTGATGAAAAGAAGTTTCAAGGATGACATGGAATGATTTCTCTCTCAATTCTGGAACTTGTCCAAGATTAGAAGTTAATGTCAAGTCCAAGGTCAGAGGTTCAAAGATAGTCTATGTATCATTCAGATGACTCTTTTCCTCCTGATAAAGATAGAGGAAGAATGATTTCACTGATGATGAGGTAGATGCTTGTCTTTGGGAAGGTTAAATTATACAAGCATAAGTGCTTACATAATTGAGTACTTTGTCTTTAAATATATATTTCCTGAATGCTATGTCACAAATGATCCAGAAAATCATATGTGAAAAATATAAAAAAGTTATGTATGCTGGCTGTGCATTGTATATTATTTTCTTTTCTAACATTTTATAGTTTCCACTATACTGTATCTATCTTTTTAATCTATCTATAACACCTGTTCTATAACATTTCACAAATAAATAAACAAATAATAATCATAGTAGACCATAAAGGCCAAGTGGCAGTTAGAGTCTCTGATATATAACAGCTTCTGATATTTTTCTGGAGGAATCAGAGTGTAGCCTCCTGCATCTTCTCTTGTCTAGCAGTGCTTTAGTTGCCTCAGAGTAACTTATTTTTTAAGGGTATAAGGAAAGGTATAATAAGCCCTAAGAGGGGAATGGGACAACTTGCCACAGCCAACTTACAGCAGGCAAACTCTTCATGGCCAACTCTCTGCAAGACAACTTGTTGTGGGACAATTTAACAATTCTATTTAATTATTTAAAATAAATAAAAAATATTGTAATTTTTGCCATTCACATTTCATTCTGTCCCTCTTTTTGCATCCTGTCTTTAATGATTCCATTCCACCATTTCGTTGATATTAGTGTAACTCTTGCCCTGCAGCAAGTTGGCTGTGGCAGGTTAGTCATGATAAGTTGGCTACGACGAATTGTCAGAGACACCCCCTAAGAGTGCTATAAGAAGAACCTATTTCTCTGAATGTCTATGTTACACTTATATGCACATACTCAACAATACTGAAAGTTGAGAACAGAACCTAGATTGAATTTACTGTTGTTAAATTCTCATATAGTGTATGCAGTTTACTTAGCTTTGACTCAGTATCATATATGAATTTAGTTATTATGCGGTATATAAACTGTGGTTTAGAGAATCCTGTGAACCCATCCAAATGTTTAGTAAACTGTGTCTAAACAAACCATAACTATGCATGACATACTGTAAGAACAAGTTTAATGATAGAGCAAGAAATGTGACTGGCTGGTTCCCACAGAACAGAGAATCCCACAGATTACAAGTTATTTTAAATTTCTGTCCAATAGAATATTTGGCCTAAGTTATAAATTTTGTATATGTATCCAAACTAAAGTATCAATCCTTATTTGTTCAATTGGGGAGGGAGGGAGTTGGTCTCCATATTTGTGCAAAGAATTGCAGCTTCTTTTAATTTGTGGCATACATTTGTAAAGGTATGGAGGAGAGAAAGAAAATAAGAAAATATAAGATTCTTAGGAGACAATAGAAACATTTTAGAATATGAACATTCCTAATCTTAAAGCCCCTTATCTTTCATTTGATTAAACGTTTGTAGATGTGAGAAGTTTAAGAGAGTCTCAGATTAATTTGATGACAGAGTAAATTTTCAGATAGTTTAACAAGCATATGAATGTCACTTTCCAACGTTCCTTCCCCTCCCCTTATATAAATAGAACTTTCTGGGTATTTTTTCTCTCTACTTTCTCCAAAGGGCTAGGCTCTCTTCCATTCTGTGTCTGAACATTAGCTTTATTATCTGAATTTAAACTGAATCCAGGTATATAATGTTTCCTCAGACTTATCGCAGACAATTGTGATATACAGAACATAAAAGAAAACCTTGTGAGCTTCCCGCTGCTCAAAAGTTGATTAGGCTTGTAAAAGCCTGCCTGCTGGTACTGAATTCAGGTCTAAGGACTATGAAGAAAATTACCCAGATACCTTGAAACATTAGGAAATTTGTTGCAATGTAGGGAGCACATTGCAATCTATGTAGACCAGGGTTCTGCAAAGTGGTCGATATAGAATTCCCCCCAAGGTTGATGGGACTATTCCAGGATTTTTTAATCTCCTTAAATAATAATTAGTCCCATTACCTGATTACTCATGTTGTCAGGAAATTTTATTGGGGTAAAGTGAGTAAAATCAGCATTGTAAAATATGTAACTGTGTTATGCATCGGTAAGGTGTGGAGCCAATAAAGGCATAACAAACAGAGGACTTTGGTTACTTCCTTGAGTCAGAGCACATTTTATTGCACTGCGTGAATAGAGAGAAAAAAATTACCCATGAAATCAGATTTTTGGGATCTTTTTCCTCTCTGTTTCATCTCTTACTCTGTACAATGCATATAGTAACTTATGAACAGATCACTGTAGGATAGAATTTCATGAAATTCATGGAATTTTACAGTAACCTCATAATTCTTTTTCCACAATCTTTCCATTATTCTCATTATTTGTTTCAATATTTATTCTTGACACTTTCATTAAGAAAGTAAAAATGGGATAGCTGCCCAGTGCTCTTTAACTAGAGCTGTTAAGGGCCACGAGTCTGAAGTTATAAGCTGTTTAAAATTGTTATGACCAGGAAAAACTTGAAAATAAATACACATTTTTCTGTTGTGAGGAAAGGCAGTAGCAAAAATCATAAGAATACATGCATGAGAAAGACATATAATGAAATGCTCTCAAAACCAGCGTTGGCATTTGTATGTAACCAAACTATACATTTGATTGATGGAAGGAGCCATGATGACTTAATGGCAGATGGAAGTTTTGAATATTTCTGGTACTTAACATATCCAGGTCATGTAACTGGAAAGACTGCTGTCTCAGAGTCTGCAAAGACAATGCCCGTGAATACTGGTAAGGGGTTGTTGGTCTTCTTGTAATTTGGTAGTCTCCAGCTACATTGAATAGAAATTCTCATGTCACATAGTAATATTTTTAACCAACTATTCTTTTCTTATCATTTATAGTTTTTAACTCAAAACTCTCTCAGTAGGTTTGTTTGTTTCCTAGTTTCCTTTTCTTTCTGCACAGATTGGTGTTACACTCAAAAAACGAACAACTTTTTTCAATAATTTTATTAAGGACGGTATTAAACAGATAAAACAGACAACAAAAACCTAATAAAATACATTTAATTTTTTTTAAAGAAAAAAAACAGAAAAGAAAACTTTCTCTTTTCTCCACAGCAAGTTCTATATATTCAACATTAATAACTTACCACTGTATCATAAAACACAATCAAAATATTTTTTTATATATAAATAAATACCGGTATATATATCCACTTCTATCTAAATCTAATTCCACAATATGGTCCTATAATAATCAAAATCTAACCTCAACAATTAAACATTATAAAAAGTTAAAAATGATTAAACATTGCTAGAAATAATAATCTGTTATTTAATTGGATATAATAGATTGGTTTGTGATATACACAAATATCTATGATCTATCAAACGCATCAACATAGATATCACGAACCAATCTATTACACCCAATAAAATATTTTCAGAACAAAAACTATTAAGTTCAAATAGCCATTAAATATCATCAAACATAGCGACTCATTATTATAATAACTCCTATAACTGCAGAGAGCACCAGGAATTCCATAGTTCAACACTGAACTACAAATATTATCTTTTATTGGTTGTAATAAATGGTGGTAATAAATGTTGTCATGAAACAGAAGAAACATTTTAACCACATGTGGTGGACATGTAAAAAACAACAACTTTAAAGTAGTGGAGGGTTATATTTAGTGGAATGAAGAATATTTTGGAAATTGTGTAAATTCAAAAAGTCCATCGTTTTCAAAGAGAACCTTGACATCTAGCAGGTAGTGGACTGTCCATAGTGTGTCTGCAAGTGGCTGATAAGGCCAATACGGGCACGGAATGTTCTGCCATATGTCGGGAGATGTGTGGGTGCCATTGTTGCAGCATGGCTTTACGGAGTGCACATTTCTCTTGTGCTATAGTTGTCCTTCTGTCTTCAAATGTCTGGCAGCCTTGGTGGATCAGCATATGCCATGTCGAACGATTTTGTGCCAGGATTTCCCAGGAGGTGGTGTCAATATCCAGGGACTTGAGAGAGTTTTTCAGCATGTCTTTGTATCACTTCCTTTGTCCCCTGTGCGATCGCTTTCCTTGAGACAGCTCACCATAGAGGAGCTGCTTAGGGATGCGATGCTAGATTGGTATTACTGTTAACCCCAAACATGGTGCTGGATATCAACTTGACTGGCTTCAAAAACAGGTAGGGCTAATTGATGAATGCCACAGGAATCAATGACTGTTAGCTTTAATGGTGGCGTGATGGCTTCTGGATATCATCTACTGGAAGTCCCGAAGGTGCTTTTTCAAGAGGCAACTGGACTTTCTTTCTCATGCACACATCGCAGAACACAAGAACGCAGTCAGAAAAGAAGAAAAAACTTCCTCCCTTCTCCAACACCTTAAAGCA
>JANHFT010008767.1:0-10980 GCA_032467955.1 Pseudoxenodon macrops
TCTAAAAAACAGGGCGTACAGAGGGTTTGGGAAGCCTGTAGACTGCCTCTGTGGACTGGGGGAAGGCAAAAACTACATTGTTTTTGCAAAAAATGCCCCATTTTTCACCCGTTTTTTCGCAAACCCTCTGCACACCCCTTTTTGAGAAAAACGGGCCCATTTTTTGCAAAAATGGGATGCAGGGTCAGGACTTCAGACAGCCAAAATTGCTGTATTCGGTGTATAAGACGCACCAACATTTCCACCCTCTTTTAGGGGGGGGAAGGTGCATTTTATACTCCGAAAAATACCGTAATTTTTTATTATATCTGATAATCCTCAACTGTAAATAACAGTATTCTCTCGTCTCAGTGTTAGAAGATGGTTCTGGGGGGAAAATGGATCTATGTTTAAAGGACTGATAAGGGGATGTTAAGATTTGTATACTTATTGAAAGGAATTTTCCCTGTTATGAGAGTCATCCCTATCACAACTTTCAATCCTGACAAAGGCAAAGGAACTAATTAAATGTTATTCAACACCATAACACATAGATCTGAACATAGATTTGAACAATGTTAATTAAAGGATGGAACACAAAAGAGATTCAAGAATTCAGCTGCTTCAGTCAGATCATCATTCTTAAAAAATTATCTTGATTTTACTACTCTTACAAATAGTCCTCATTTAGTGGTTGTTTCTTTAGCGATCATTCATAGCTACAATGATGATGGAAAGGGGTCATTCCATGTCAAGTGGTCTGCTTTCAGAAAAGTGCACAGCTTGGCCATCACAGATTTTGATTAAATTTGGTGTGAACATGTACACATGTCCCAATGAACATTGGTAAAGTGTTATGTTTGCTGATGCAATATTTGCGGAGATATAGTGATTTGTATGACCCCATACTGCAGCCTTCAACAGCAGAGGTCGTTTCCTAAGGGTTCGGTCCGTTCTACGGAACCATTAGGAACTTGGCAGCCTGGTTCACTAGAACAGCTAGCGACCCGGGCCTGCCACGCCCCTGAGCCAGTTCTTTGGTCTGATCTTGGTTTTTGCTTCTGCGTATGCATGCACAGCACACCAGAGCAAACCAGCAGTAAGAAGATTCAGAACTCACCTCTGTGCAACAGTATGACTCTGAGGTTTCAGCAACTTTAAGACATAATATCTCTGGCAATATTTTGTTGAGAGAAACAAAACCTGGCCATCTTGTACAACCTATTGTGCTCTATTAAAAAAAATTAAAACATTCTCATGAGTGATCTCCATCTAGATAATTTGGATCAAAGTTGGCCAAAAATGACTGCTGCGTGAAAAAGGGTAAAGTTTGGCTTCTTATATCTCTGGAAGGAAAATTATGAGAAACGTGAAACTTTATGCATAATAACTTAGCAACACAAGGTTTTCAAATATAAAATTTCATTCTCCTACTGCTTTCCAATAGTTCACAAATTGAGTGTAAAGTTGACAGTTTTTGTAAAAATGCGAAAAATAGAGTATTTTCAGCCTGCTTTTACAAAAGAAGACCTTCTGGAAACTCTGTTAAATCATTAAATCATTCTCATTAGAAAGAGCATGTTTCAAATCCCCTAAAAAAGTAGAGTTGGTGTTTCATTGCTGACATATAAAGCCCTAAAAACAGGGACAAATGTTGTATGGGAACATAGTGTACATCAATATGCATTCTCCTTTATTATGCTGTTGTCATTTCATTTATGCTGGAGTTTAAAATGTGTAATTTATTTCTTACATGCTATATGAGTCTACTAGAGGTGCTTCTACACTAATGACAGCAGTTAAATGTGCTGTAAGTACTTTAGTAATGCCACACATTAGCATGTTGCGGCTATAAGATCCTGAATAGTACAGGTGTAGTTGTCATATGTCTGTCATAACATTAGAACCTTATATAACTTGTGTTTCAGATTTTGCAGTAATACATTTTATAGTATTGCAAATTTCCATAATATGCAATGGCGACGAGTCAACTGGCAATCCTACTTTGCCCAAATGCATTGTTGGAGAACAATTGTCATCAACTTGCCACCATGGTTCATTTTATTCTAACAAAATTGGGTTGCAGTATGTGCACAGTTTGTCTGTAGAAGAAAAAATACTCATTACTCGCTGATCGGAGGTTGAGCTCACAGACACACCAAATTTCATCAAAATCTGTGATGGTCGAGCTGGGAGCCCCAGACCACTTGACATGGAATGACCCAAGAGACTGCAACCATTCCTCACATTTATGACCTTTGCAGGTCTGTAAAACAAAGGAAAGCTGAATAAGATTATAAGCACCGTGGCGGTTTCACTTAGCAATTGCTTTGCTGAGTTTCTGGCTTCAATTGTTGTCACTAAATGAGCACTATCGGTATTTTGAAAAAAACCCTGCAAAGGATAGTATTTATAGCTGAGCATTATATATTAGGTTTGATTAGTTTGGAAATCAATATTCCAGATAAGATGCTTAAGATGGAGTTTACCATTAGATCTTCAGAGTCAAATTAATTTAAAATAGTCTCTGAGAAGCAGTGAAGATGGGGGGATGACCCAGAAACTAATGAGATAGTACCTACTTCTGGCACCCATGAAAAATAAACCTGACTCTAAACGTAAGACTTCATTCCTGATACATCTCAGAACAGGAAGGATTGGTCTTACAAACTTGGACTGAACAGCTTCCAGGGTATTAAATTCTGAATACTGCAATATTAATCTTTGTGACTGCCATTATTTTTGTTGGAGTTGATGTCAAGTTGTTCCAAGTAAATCTACCTTTTGCAATTGACTGGTTGTGATTTTGTCAATGCTGATGGGTAGTTTCCAGTTTCTTTGAGAGTGTACCTATTGAAGGTGTCTATTACTGTTGCTGTTATCTTTGCTTTCTATTATTGTTATTTATTATATGTTATGCTTACTTTTTATTTGCACCTATATATTTGAGGTTTATCTATTTCTGTGTATATCTAAGATGTTTGATGTATTCTGAATTTTCTGGCTGTAAAACCCAAATAAAGATAGTTAAAAATACTCTGAAATTGTTATCTGTTTCTCCTTCCCTTAAAGTTCTTAATTTCTTGTTCCTACAAGAGATCAAGACCCTCATAGTTTATTAGGTCAGCCTAATTAAATCTCCAGAAGCAGATTGAATTATTTCAAGATGTTGTAAAAAGGCTTCCCTATTTATCCCATGGGGAGGACTCGCTCTTGCTGGTAGTTCTATTTTCTTGAAAGAAAAATCCACAGTATTTCATACTGTATATCTGTTCTTCTCAGAGCTGAGATTCACATACTGTTACTACTGGTTCGCCCAGCACCGGAAATGGGAGTGTGCACACGTGTACGCACACTTCGCTCACACATGTGCCATCCATGCATGCGCATGGCATCACAAAACACGGCAATTCGCTAGCTTGCACCATCCGTGCATGCATGCAACATCAAATAACATGGCAATTCACTCACGCGTGCCATCTGCACATGCGTGTGATGTCAAAAACACAGTGATATAGGACGGGATTGTGCCCGGGCGGGTGGATGGTTGCAGGCCCACCCGCAGGTTGCCACTACCAGTTTATCCGAACAGGCTGAATATCACCTCTGGTGCTTCTCGATGTAATATAATGATTTATACAATCTAAAAATGCCCTTCCAGTTGTACATCCAAGAGCACATTACCTTTTCCTCATCACTTGGATATGATAGTAGTTTAGTTTCATGATAAGCCATGCAGAAATCTTTTGCTTCTTTCCATGGCAAGAGTTTTTTTGGTTCTATATAATAACAGCTGTTATTCCAATACCACCATCCAAGATCTTTTGGACATTTAAGATGAATTACATCTGAAAATTAAACAACTACAGTATATTTAAACCATATACCATATTAAGCAATAATGTATGTATTAAGCAATAAAACAAGATTTACAGAGTTTTGCTGCTTTTGTTTTATAAATACTAGTACAACAAATTGTTCTTAGCCACCCAGATCATAATAAAATTGTGCATCCAATAACTCAACAATAACGTCATAACTGAACGAAGTAAACTTTTAAAAATATTTTTGCTTTAGTTAACCAATGTCAATATAAAATCAATGTAGAGGGTTTAATTCCTTTATATTGAAAGTCAGGAAATCTATCTTGAAAAATATAAAACCTCATACATGGAAGACCTCAGAAGTATAATTACAATTGGGGCTAATATATGTGATGAATTGCTTCATAGTGGTAATCTATAGGTATCTTATATTTCATGTTTAAAATCAGATGGAAGTAATTCTTGTTAAATAATTCCCTACATGTGATGGCACAGCCATTTTGTTTTTTTAATTATAGGAATTAATGAGTTTTAAATTATTTCTGGTGAGTTGTTCTTGAGTGAATCAGTTTTTGAATCTGTAACTAGTTTGCCATGAGATTGCTCTTTTGTACCAATAGAAAAGAATATTTGTAGCTCAGGGTTGAACTGTGGGGCTCTTAATTCTCTCTGAGTTTGGAGATATGACCAAGATCAGAAAGTAACAAGGATCCCATTGATCTTTTGCTTCTGAATACTGTAAACAAGTTTCCTAAAAGAAAATAGTTATTTTTCTCAAAGTGTCTTATTCCTTCTAAAATCTGGGCATACAATTTTTTACTATCCTTCAATTCTTCATGAATCCCAGTTTGAAAACCTTAAATTATTCTCAAAATCTTTTACACATTTGATTTCATTTTAACCATTCCCATTTCAAAGCTTGTTGAAGAATTACATAGACTAGTCAAGGAAACAAGTGGATCATTGGACAAAAATCCAGTAAGTTCTCCATCATTCCAGGACTCATGCCTACTTGTCCACTAGCTTAGAGGTATAACTGAGGTGGAAGGGATGCAGTTTTCTTAGTTTCATGAGGCATTTAAATGAGAAATCAATTCAGACTTCTTTAAAACACAAATACTGAAATTATGATATAATAAATAAAATTAATAAATTAATAAAATAAGCAGAAGTGTTGCAGTTGAGCACTTTTCTCTTCTTTTACTGAATAAATGCCAGTTATGTCTAGGGGACAGGTGCTAGATTATATGAAGTTCAAAAAGGTGTACAAAAAACAGCATAAACTGGCATAAACTAGCATCAAACTGGCATAAACTAGAAAAAAGAATGCAGCAAAGAATACCAACGAAAGGGGATATTTGTAGATCAGGGTTCCCCCTTCTGATATATTTATAAAAGGGAGGAAAAAAATTAAATTACGTACCTTGTTGACAGTTGTTTTTTATGTGGTTTTCATTACACTGCTCATTTTCTGCACATTGTCCATTTAATGGATTGCAACTTTCACTTCCATTGCAGCTACAAACCATGCCACATTCTGCACCATAATAACGCAGTGCACATGCTGCCAGAAAATTTTTAAAAATTAATTGTCCCAGAGTAACAATGATAGTATTATACTCTCTCCCCACAAGTTTTATAACAGACATAGACACCAAAATACTCAAAGGGTGAAAGGAAAGACTCTTGAATTATCATAAGTTTCCATTTTCATGACGCTAGCCACAAGTAGAGATTGTCCTGGGCCTAATTTGTTTGTTGCTTTTGGCAAATCTAAGAGATTGTTTAAAGACGCTATGTCTTCCTGCATGACTTTTCTTCACAACACAGCACTTCTCTATAAGTGCTAACCCCAGTTAATAGGCTTCACTCTATGACTTTAAGTAATTAAATTAGTTTGGCTTACCCTGGTGCCTGCAATTGAAAACTTCCTGCCTTGACTTTAATAAGTTGATGGTCCCATCTTTCAACTCCTGAGTGGCCCATAGTGTAAACAAACAGCTATTGTTATTGCATTCCTTTCAATGAGAATCTTCTATTGTGTGCTTGTTTATTCATTTGTGATCCCATCCTCTAACACAATTTATTTCCTTCTGGTTAGTCAATCCAGTAAAAGGGTAAGCATTCCAATAATGGAAGAATGAGGTAAAGGGCTACAAGACCTGTCCTACAAATCTGATTTATGAGTTGAATTCTGGAGGCTGCTCTTGTTCCTTGAGTGAATTGCAGCGAGGACGCCAGTCCGCCCCAGTGCTGTGAATATAGTTGGCAATATTTTATTAGTAAACATTATTTAAAGTTTGCTGATGTCCTGATGTATCCCCTAGTATTCTTATAGTTCTGTACCTGCTGCAATTCTAAATTAAGCACTGACACACAAAATAGTAGCAATAGAAGACATGCTAGATCAATGTTGAAACAAGAACTGGAAGACTATTGTTACAATGTGGTTCTACAAAAAGTACTTGGGAAAATTGATTTGTGATCATGTATTCCTAAATATCTTAGTTCTATTTCCATCTTCTTCACACCATTTGAGATGGGTGAGTCCCTAGTCTAAACTTACGCTGACTGCTACATCAATTCTTCATGTATAACATCCAAAATGGTCCATTGCAGCCTTCCTCCCAAAATCTATATAAACTACAAAAAAGCTTAGCATGAAGTCAAGCAGAGAATTTTTTACCTCTTTTCTCTACTAATACTAGCTCATCTATCAGCCTTTCACTATCCCCAAAAACTTCTAGTTGTGAGCATACTTGTGGGGATGCTCATGCTGGCACTCTTTACCATCAATAGTATTGACTAGGAAATTCAATAATATCCTCTGTCCAGAGCAATTATGTTTAGCACTGAAATTGAATCAGTTGCACATGTACTTTTCAAATGCCCTATTACCCTTGGAGGGCAAAGTTAATCTCTCATCTAATCACAAATTACTTGGATCTATCCCAGCAGGCAAACGTGTGCTTCTTATTAAACAACCAAGATTTTAAAATCTCTGGAAAAATGGGCATATTTTTTTGCCACAGTAACAACTTGGGCTTACCGTATGTTATATAAATTATGATTCATGTTGTGATAGTATATTCATGCTCAAAATAAATTCCTAAGTAAACGTCCAATGTGACACACATACCACTTTTCAAATACGCTGTAAAGAGAGCTGCATCGTTACCAATGATAAGCACCAATCGTTTTGCAAGGAATGTTAAATAAATATTTGTTATTCTCTGAATTCCGGTACAATGTTTTCCTTCAGTTCTACAATGTTGAAAGGCTTCATTTAATGATGTGTGATTGACTGGTTTACTGTCTTTGGTAAACCCAACAAGAAAATAGCCATCAAATTTACGGAAATCCTTTGTTTCTACAATAAAACAAAATTATTTGGAAAATTAACCATGTTGCCTAGAGCAAATTTTAGTTTAGTAAGTGATTCCATAAATATATTTAATCTTGGATTGCTTTTATCACACATTGCAGGAATATCTACAATTATTCTAAGGCAAGATGATTTTATGCATAAGATTTAAACAATCATGGCAAATTAGATGTTAGATTATATCTAGAGAGGTATATGGTTTTGATAAAAAACCTATGATCAAACTTGTGATTTTAATAACAATAATAGAAATAGAAATTTAAACATTGCAACTTCTTCTGGCACAAAAACTGCAATAGAGACTTCTTCTTTAAAATGTCTATATGCCAAATTGCAAAAGGAAAAAGAAATTCATAAAAATGTTGGCACTATTTAATTTTTCAAATAAAAGGGGCTCAAAGCTGAATACTAGATACAAAGATATAAATTTGAGTCACGTTATAGAAATGAGAGGAAAACATGTTCTCTGCTACTATTTGCAAATTAAGAATAAAATTGGATTCTAGATTAAGAGAATAATGAGGAAATGTGATTTCTTCAACACCATGATGAAAAAAATGGAAAAAAGCAAAAAACAAAACAAAACACCAACATTAACAATAATAATGTAAAAACTTCAGTAACACAGTATGGTAAACAAGAAGTTTTTTGTGACAAATAGCAGGAAAGGAATTTGCAATGGTGGGTGAGAACCTGGCATCAGCCTATATATGTAATCCTCCCGTAGCAACTGGGAGATATCAAGAGTCAATTGTTAAGCACTGCAGTCACTACATGAAAAATCACACAAATGTGATGTGCTTACAACCTCACTTCATTTAATTCTAAATTAAGCACTGACACACAAAATAGTAGCAATAGAAGACATGCTAGATCAGATTCCAGTTTGTTAAGTTAAACATCATGTGACCACGACTTACGATTTTACTTTTACCTTGTCTATTATTTCTGTTTGTTGCAAACCAGTTGTGAAAGACACAAATGACAACCACATGACTGTGGGACACTGAAATGTTCATAAATGCACAGATGTTGCAAAGCACTGGTGATCATGTGACCCCAGGATGCTGCAACAGTCATAAAGGATTGAAAAAACTATTTTTATGCTGCCGTAATTTTGAACAATTGTTAAATGAGGCAATCAGTAAGCAAAGAGCACCTTAATTTGAATACACCGGGAAGATCAGACATTTATTCAGGATAGGATTGGTTTAGGGCTCAAGCTGTTTTTATTTTGATTGACATAGGATGAACACATGAAAAGGACAAATACTTGGTAGTGTTCCAAGGTATTGGGGTTGGGTGGGATAACAAAATCTCAACATAGGCTCACGTTGTATGAGTGGAAAAGGAAGAAAGTGTATACAGGTCAAACTGAGCATAATAACTTAAAGAAAATTTCTTCAAATATATTTGTCAGTCTGATTGTCATTTTAATAATCTTGTAACTATGATTTATGATCTATGACCTATCACTTGTTTGTATGTATACTGAGAGCTTCTGCACTGGAGACAATCACCTTACCTTCTTCTCTTCTTTTGCAAATCCATAAATTATTCCAGATGCATCCAGTTCCTATCAGTGAACCTTTAGGAACGGTGAGATAAACACAACACTTCCAAAAGATTGACCATGATTTCTTATATAACCTTGATTTCAAAGCAATTGAGAATAAAATAACTCAGAAAAACCTCAAGCTTGTGATGCCACAAAGAAAATTGCAGTCTCCTAAATTTTCAGTCATAAAAATATAATATATACAAGTATATATTAAAAATATAATAAAAGGAATATACACACACACACACACACACACACATACACACAGAGCTAGAGGGGAGAAAATGTTCTCAATAAATCAAGGAGTATAAATTAGAGTTCACTGAAATTTAAATTAAATTATTTATTGGACAATTTGATTAAGGCCTATTATGATATAAGTATTTAACTTACCATTCTATATCTAAATCCAAAGCATTAGTGTATGACCATCGCACATAGGTACAAAATTTAATCCCATTAAGACCGATCCAGTAAGTTCCACTGGGCAATATAGATAGAATGAATTTCTTACAAGAGATAGAAATTGGAGAATATTTATTTTTTGAAACACTGAATATTAGTTTTAAAAAATCTAAAAATGTGATAAAGAGTATTATTTCCCATTGAAATAATTTTCTAGAGAACCCAGTGTTACAAAACAAAAGCCATCAGTTTACCTTTTCAGCTTTACTGGTTATCCAGAGAAGGTCTGTATTGCTATACTGTCTGCACATATTTCTTGCTGGTCGCCATTTTTTATTTTCTCCTTTATGGATGTAGTAACAGCTGCCACGCCAATATATCCAATTATCCTCAAGAGGACATCTTCCACTAATCAAGATTCCTAAAATATAAATACACAGATAAAATCAGTTTAATAAATACAGTATATGATCTCCATAAAAACTGTGTTTGAGTGTGTAGTTGAAACATAAAGCAGGACAATTGTCCACCTTTTTTCAGAAACATCCTTCAGTTCACTATGTCCTTACTCAAAGTGATCTTTCTCCAAGTGAGCCTTCCATTCCAATAAAAGCAGAATGTTGAATGGCTTCCATTCTTGAATACAGAAAATTAAAACAATCAGTCCAACAACAAAAACAAACAAAAGGATTTTTTAAAGGATCTATCTTCTCATATCTGTTCCCAAGATGGCTTAGAATAGACAGGTTTTAATGCAGTAGTTCTCAACCTTCCTAAAGCCACAACCCTTTAGTACAGTTCCTCATGTTGTGGTGACCCCCAACAGGTCACAACATGAGGAACTGTATGACAGGTATGTCTCTCTCTCTCCCTCTCCCCATCTCTCTCTTTCTCCCTCTCTACCTCCCTCTCTCCCATCTTTCTTCCTCCCCCTTCTCCCTCCCACTCATCTTTCTCTCTCCCTCCCTCCCTTTTCTTCCCTTGCATCTTCCCTCTCTTTCTTCCTCCCTCTCTCCCCTACTCCCTCCCATCTTTCTTTCTTTCTCTCTCCATCTCTCTCCCTATCCTCTCTCTCTTTCATCGCAAAGTCACTCATTCCTCATGTAGTAACTATCATCTCCAGTCATAGTCATTAAGAATCATAGGAGCTGTATTTTATCCTAGTTTACAGAAAACATCATGGAATTTGGGAGAAAGTATTCTGATGTAAAATGCCAAATAAAGAATAAATAGCAAGACATGGATTGTTGTGTTACAGATTTTATAAATCCCTGTCAGGATTTTAAGGGTAATACTCTCTCTCTCACACACACACACAGATACACTCTCTCATTCTCTCTCATTTCCCCCCTCATTCTCTTTGCCTCCTCCTCTCATTCTGTCTCTATCATTCTCTCAGTCTTCTAGTTCCCCCCTCTCTTATTCTCTGTATCTCTCATTATGTCTCTGTCTCTGATTCTTCTCTCTCTCTCTCTCTCTTTCTCCCTCCCTTCTTTCTCCCTCTCCCCCACTTCCTACCCCCACTTCCCAACCCCCGCACTAAGGGAATAACTGTAAGGAAATTCTTTCTGTCTCTGGAAAGATACAAAAATAAAAGTTGTATTACAAAAGGAGCGTCTCTCAGCGGCAGGAGGTTGCCTTGAGGGGAGCAGATGGAGCTAAATCTCTCTCTCTCTCTCGCTGCAGCAGGAAAAGGCAGGCAGCCCTCTCTGTCTCTCATCTCTCTCTTTTTCTCTACCTCGCTCTCATATTTCTTTCTCCCTCGTGTGCGTGTGCGTGTGCGTGTATGTGCACGTGCACATTCCGTCTTAAACCCTGCTGAGTCC
>JANHFT010008769.1:13357-23405 GCA_032467955.1 Pseudoxenodon macrops
TAACAATTCTTAATGCCTTTTTAGTTTACACATATATATGCACACACACACACGTGTGTGTGTGTGTGTGTGTGTGTGTATTAAATGCAAAGCTGCATGGTACGCATAAAGTCCATTGGGGGAAAAAAGAAAGGAAGGAAGGCAGGAAGGAAGGAAGGAAGGAAGGAAGGAAGGAAGGAAGGAAGGAAGGAAGGAAGGAAGACAATTCTTTAGCTTAGAAGATGCTCATATGCCATGAAAAAAAATAGCATAATGAAATCCATAAGAAACATTTTGGTGGAAGGAGTAGGGCTGGAAAGAGAGACGTGGTAACTATTTTTTCTTCTTCTAAAAGAATATAGCCTCACCCAATATTGCATTCTTTTTTGACTGTCCAAATTTATTCCATGAAGGGGACATTTTAGGGGAGCATCACCTCAAGTTATCGATGTGCCAACTGATGAAAAATGTCATTTTCTTAATACAATGCCACACATCGCATACAATAGTCTCCATAAATTATACAGGTATGACTTCTTTGTATGTTTATTTCTCAAAACGGAAGTGTATATAGAACTAGATTACTTTAAAACAAAGCCAGAGAGTGAGGAAAAGGGCAGATTTAGTCGACCACAACAATATTCAAAATAATTTGATTGCCCTATTCATGTTCCTTTAAGACTCTTCCTACAAGGAAAAAAATGTCTCTTTCTCTCATTTCCCCCCTTCTTTCTAGGCCTACATTTATTGTATTCTTTTAAAAAATATAGGGTAGAAACCAGAAGGATGGGAGTTTTAGTCTTGTCTGTGGCACAAAACTAGCCAGATTTCTCTCACAGCTCTTAAGAAGCAAGTAATGGCAAATCATTTCTGAAATCTTGCCAAAAAAAAAACCTGTAGGGATTTGTCCAGGCAGTCACCAGGAGACAACATGGACTCAAAGGCAAGGCAAGACAAAGGATAATCTCAGATTACCAATCTTTTTGGTATTTTAAGAAGTGGCAGGCAGATTCTACATGGAAAGAATTTTCTAGAACATAACAAAGGCTCAAAATGTAATGGTCTTGATTGTAGTCTTTCCTTTCCTTTCCTTTCCTTCCCTCCCCTCCTCCCCTCTCCTCTCCTCCTCTCTCTTCCTTCCCTCCCCCCCTTGCTTTATTATTTTTACAAGTATTTCAAGGCAGCGAATAGATCCAACATGAATTCTTCCTTCTATTTTCCCTACAACAACCCCCTTTTGAGGTGGGTTGGGCTGAGAGCCAGTGATTGTCCCAAAGTCCTGTTGCTGTCTCTCCTTGGTTTAATTCCCACTAATAAAATTTGTCCCTATAAGATCTTTTATGTGGCTTTCAACATGGGCGTTATCTTTTGGGAAAATATGTTTGTCTATCTGTATGTCTGTGTGTCTCTGTGTGTGTGTTAATATCTTCCTATTGTGATATACCTTCTCAAAGATTTCCAAATCGATGCAGAGCTTCCAGCCAGCTTTACCGATGAGAAGTTAAGGCCTATATTACATTTTAGTTATTCTTATGTTATTGTTCACAACTCATGGCTTATGTATCTTTTTGTTTTTGACATTGAACTGAGTTCCCATTGTGTTCTTCTCACAAGACTGAAAGGATAGGAATATCTGTATCACACAGAACGTTTAGAAATAGCATTATTTCAAGTGGATTTGTTACATCAAATCTACCCACGCTAGAGGCTGCACAACAAAGAGATTAGTGTAATCAATATTGACTTTAAAAAAACAACGCAACAAACTGAAGCATTTATATTGATATATCTGGCTCCCTGATTTAGTTTGGTCATTCTATAAAACGTCTGGCTTAACCTATCAGTATCAGCATCCAAGAAAGTCTACCTTAAATGTGCATTTACAGAAATGTAAATGTGCATCACAAAACTGGATAAGAAACGATGCAGAAAATTACAAACAGATTTTACATTCAGGTAAGTAGTAAATACATAGGTAGCCCAAAAAAATGAATGCCTTAGAACTCCAGTCATAGGGGAGAAAAATACAATGAACTATTAACAGCATATTCATTTTTTAAAGATGTCTGCTAATCACTGTCTATTTACAATTTTAACGCAATGTGCTTTAGAAAAGTGTAGCACAAACTTATTTCTATAACAAGCATATTAGACAAGGAGCACCCTGCTGATTTCTAGGTTGTTCTGAGGGCAAGTGAACTATTCATGCCCATAATTACTTTTTTATGAGAATTCAATTGAGATGTCAAGGGCTTTTTGGATGAATCTATGTAGCTGCCATGTGAACATTGTGTTAGTAGAGATTTTAGTTTGGGCCCGATTAGGCCCATTGTGCTCTAAATTGTTTGCTCTCAAGGATGCTGACTATCCTTGCGATAGAGATTTTTCAGCAAGGTTTCCAGCTGATTCCTATAGTGTGACCCACTTCCCTTCCTGGATTGGTACTTGTAACAAGACTGCTTCTGATTATTAATTCAGGATGGCAATAGACTTTTTCTATTTTCTGAAGAAATACATTGAGTCATCAGCCTGTGGACTTAGCTTTGAGATCTGCCTTTTTAAACATATTGCCAGAGTTCCAAGCAAGAAACCCAATGCAATCAAAACTCTGAGGCCAAGGTTCTTCTCAAAGTCCAAATTTATTAGGCATGTCGTATTGGCAATTCTGAAGTCCTGTCATGGCCATCACATGGCCCAACCAGGTCACAGTCCCAACTCCAGTTGGCTTCAGTTCATACCTCCCCAGCACCTGGTAGGAACATCCTTGGTTCCCAGGAGAAAGACTACAAGTCCCCAGCTATCTCTATTGCCCCATCCCATTCTCACAGCTCCAACCAGTCTCGCAGTGGCAGCCCTCCAAACTGGCGTCAAGTTCAACACATATGCTGTAGTGCATAGGAATGGTAACCTTTTGATTAATTAAGTCACAATGTTGATAAAGTTTGCGTGATGATTATCATTCAGAGTTTAACCAAATACAATTCTTATTTGTATTATGAATCAGTCATGTGGATTTTACTTCTTTCGTAACTAATGAGAGATAGTTAAAAAGTCATCTACACCTCTGGCTACATTCTTGCTGACCAACCTACCTCAATCAGGTTGTCGTGGAGATACAATGATGTGACACCCAATAAATCTGCCTTGTGCTCCTGATGGTAAAGTGATATAAATACAACAATTAAACTCATGGTCTGTTTATGCATCTGTGCACTATTCATTGCATCAGCTAACTTTACCTCTTTTAAAACATGGTAATTTATTTACTTTCTTGGGAGAAACAATTTATTCTCCCTGATACTACTTTATCCCAATACATTCATAACTCTTGCTGGTTTGTTTTGTTTTTGTTGCACTTAATGTTGCAACATCTGGAACATCTTTTTCTTATTGCAATCTGAATATAGGTTATTGGGATTTATTATTTGTGACAAACAGGTGTTTAGCTAGTATGCTGGTGTCTGTTTCCTTCTCATGGTATTTGAAGAAACAAGAATAAGCCAAAATAATACAAGTTTTTTTTTTTGAGTAAACACATTTATTTGTATGTTGTATGTTGTAGTTGTAGTGTGCTTGTGTATGTTTCAGAATATATACAGTAAATGTGTAATTTATAGAAGATTAGAATTATTATCCAAAATACATTGTTAGCAGATTTATACACCTATCTACTTGTATTGGGAAGGACAGTAAATCACACACTTATTTTCTTTTTTAAAAGATCAATAAAAAAAAGATCCAGCTAAAAACAAGTTTTCAAATTCCCAATAAACGTGAATGCTGAAAGTTAAGCGGAAAGAAGGGAGGGAGGGAGGGAGGAAGGAAGGAAGGAGATGATCAATAGAGATGTAGAGGTAGACATATTGCAGTGTACAATGATGAAATTATGTGTATAGTTTGTGGTAGTCTCAAGACAGAGCATATCTACAGATCATGGAACTGAGTTTTTTTCCTGCTTATTTTATTGAACTTCTGGTTGTATAACTGTAATGCTGATCCCAACACTATTAAACATGATCCTTTACAGTTACTTCAGATACTCCCTGCCTAAATGTTTAATGTTTTGATGGGGCATCTTCAGGACTATCATGCTGTCTTTCTAGAAAGCATAGTAAACCACCACTATATTATTATTATTTTTAATCACAAATCACCAGGAGCTATTCTCAGGTTGGAGGAAAATTCATTTCATCTTTTGTCCTAGTTATTCCTGGATAAATAGATGATAATATTCGTCCATCATTTTCAAAGAGGACCTTGACATCTAACAGGTTGTAGGCTGTTTCCGCAGGTGGCTGGTAAGGCCTATATGGGCACGGAATGTTCTGCTACTTGTTGGACAGACATGTGTGGGCACCATTGTTGCAGCATTTACAGCTCTGGCTTTGTGGAGTTCTCGCTTCTCTTGCACTAGGGTTGTTCTTCTGTCCTCAGATGTCGGGCAGCCTTGGTGGATCAACGTGCACCATGTCAATCGATCTTGTGCAAGGGTTTCCCAGGAGGTGGTGTCGATAACCAGGGACTTGAAGGAGGCTTTCAATGTATCTTTGTATCACTCCCTTTGTCCCCTGTGTGATTGATTTCCTTGAGACAGCTCACCATAGAGGAGCTGTTTAGGGTTGCGATGGTCTGGCATCCTTGTAACATAGCTTGCCCAGAGTGTCTGGGTTTTCATCAGCAGGGTGTGAACTGATGGCACGTCTGCTCTGGAGAGGACTTCTGGGTCTGTCACCTTGTCCTGCCACTGGATCCTCAGAAGTCTGCAGAGGCAGGTCATGTGGAAGTGGCTCAATTGCCTAATGTGCCTCCAGGGGAGGATTCTAAACTTACCTTGCCAGCGGTTCGCTGCCTCCTGCGATGCGTGCGTGCACATCCTGTGCGTGCGCGCATGTGCAGTAAAAAAAGCCCCCAATTTTTTTTTAAAGGCCAAAAATAAGATGGCAACGCATGTGCAGTGCCGGAAATTTGGCTTCTGCACATGTGCAGGAGAAAGAATTTCCGGGAAAAAAATTTGTTCAAAAAGAAAATTCCCCCAAAAAGATGTCGGCGCCCATGGAGCAATAGAACCGGCTCCGTGACATCACCAGTGGCCTACTACCTACTCAGTAGAACCAGTCAGAACCAATAGGAACCCACCTCTGTGTGCCTCCTGTATACAATCCAAATCTCACTGGCATACATCAGGGTAGTTAGCCCTACTGCTCAGTAGACATTGAACTTTGTAGCATAGGATAAAATAGCATAGCATAGCATAGCATAGCATAGCATAGCATCGCATCGCATCGCATCGCATCGCATCGCATCGCTAGATAAAAGTATATATATAAGTTAATTTAGAGCCACACTGCAAAACATATTGTGGGCAGGAGAGGACAGAAAGTGCATGTTCCTCTTATTGAGAAGAAGCATCAGTTGAAGTTACGCAAAGTCCTGGTGATACCCAAGGCAAGAATGGAAGTCAGTGTGATCCACATCTTTCCATATTTGAGAGTTGGTTACATATAACATCAACTCCTAACGAAGTGGTATCAAAATACCGGATATCTTTGTATCTATGCACAAATAAGTATTGTCTTGTCTTTATGACTTCCTGCAAGTTGCACACTAGAACACAACTTTTAATATTATGTTTGAAAAGGGTTACAGTTCCGTTGGTTTTCTTCCCAGCACACTGGATAGGAACATAAGGAGCTGGCATGTATTTGTTTGTTAGTAATGGCCAAATACTCGCAAGGGAACAAGTAAACAGTCATTTTGTAGTCACAAATATGCTTTATGTTTAAAGCTGCACCTGCTTAACTCTCAGCCAAATTGCTACACATGGGTCATTTCCATTCTTCATTTTCTTTATGAATTGTAAGTAAAATGAATGTGCCTTTAAACCCAGACAACAGATGGTATGCAATAGGTACAAACATATTGCTCCATATGTTGATGAAATCTTTCACAAAATTCCAGATGATATTCATAGGTTATTGCTTTTGTTTTAAGAAACGCAACAATCTTTTAATGTGAAAACAAGTACTTTGCAACAAGTCATGGTCATGAGTTTAGTGGATTAGTTGTTGGGACCTACCTACTCCTTGGGGCCTTATGATCTGATTGAGGAACATCAGCATCAAGACTATCATATCATGATAATCCCTGCACCCACCCACCAAAACTCAAGCTGCAGAACACTTAATAATACTCTTTGGAAGTATTTAATCTGTTTCTTAAATGCTTGAGGTCATTTCACTAATACCCATTCATTATATTGGTTACTCAAAGCAAAAATTATCTGCTTTAAATAAGGTACCTTGGAATGTTCATTTATAGTGATTTGAGTTTTGTTGGAAAGGGTAGGAGTTGCTGTTTGTTTGTTTGTCCTTCCTTGACTCCTGATTAATTTATGGATACCCTACGCTATTTCCTTGACAACAATACTGAAGTTCCAAACTTAATGTGGGGTATCAGAGAAATGGTAGCACAAAACTGACCAACACAAGTGATTGTTTTGATTCCTTGTCTGAAAGAATTAACATTCAATAGAAATCACATTCCCTATCTGGAAATTTCTTCAAGACAGGATATATAGAGTCCATATATAGAATACAATACAATAGCTCAGTGGCCTAGTGGTTAACATGCAGGGCTTGTTGACTGGAAAGTCAGAAGCTCGAAACCCAAATACCGCATGACAGGATGAGCTTCCATTCCTGCCCCAGCTCCTGCCCAACTAGCAGTTTGAAAGCATGTGAATGTGAGTAGATAAATAGGTACCAGTTCAGTGGGAAGGTAACATAATTTTGTGCACTCAGCATACTCAAAAAAAGGTCTTCGGACAACATTGGCTTGTTTGGTTAAGAAATGGAGATGAGCTCTAGAACTCCACACTCTAGAGTCAGATATGATTGGAGAAGGGAAACCTTTACTTTTATCTTTTTTTTACCTTTACCTTTATAATAGCATGTGGTTTAAAGTTCCTATTCAGCCATCACCACATGGACATAACCAAAGGTACATAGGAGAATGCTTAAAAACATCTAAAAGAAGACTGCCCAAGGCTGTGATGGCGAACCTATGGCACATGCACCACAAGTGGCACACAGAGCACTCTCTTTGGGCACACAAGCCGTCACCACAGCTCAGCTGCACTGCGCATGCGCTCATGCCTCCCGCCAGCTAGCTAATTTTTGGGTCTCTGCCATGCTTGCACGGGGGTGTGAGGTGCATGCATGAGACATGCGCGCATGTGCAGGGGGCAGGGGAAGCACAGGGGGGGTTCGTGCATACTACTAAGCCCAAAACAGGTTATGGGGGGGCTGCGCTGCACCTGTTTTTGCTCCCAGGAAGCTGCAGGAAGGCCTACTAGGTTCAAAATGGGACACGGGAGATCACAGGGGGGTCACGGGAGGGTAGCGCAGGCATGCACAAGGGGTGAATCATTGGGGGCTCACATGTGCATTGCATTATGGGTGTGGGCGTGTACTTTCGGCATGTGACAACGAAATGGTTAGCCATCACTGGCCTAAGGCAAACTATCCAACTTGATTAAAGTGAGGATCTTATGAAATTTCATAATTGGAATAGATGGTAAATAGGAGTCTGGAGCAAATCCTTTTGGAATTAAATAATAAATATTGGAGTGTGACACCTACTTGGAGATCTATATCCTACATTCACTGCTTAAGGGTAGATCTAGCATGATCAAAACCTAGTGAAGACTTTCCATAAAAAAGCCCAGCATTTCAACTTTGTCAAAAGTTTTTCTTTTAAGGCACAATGATTTCAAGCAGATCACTAAACCTTGGATAATTAGAATTAACTTTAACCAGAAGGTAAGAAGAAGAATGCATGGTCTAACATCCAACTAAACTGTACCTCCTGAGAATACCTACAGGGGTGGGCTGTGGATTGTTTTGCGGCTGATTCGCTCAGGGTTGCATTTTGCGAGCACAGCAATCAAAACATAGCTTCTGTGCATGTGCAGAAGCAAAACCCAAAATGGCAGCACCCACGGAGACACCGAAGGAACCGGCTCCGTGACATCATCGCTGAGTTACGACCGGTTAGAAGCAATAGGAACCCACCTCTGAATACCTAGGATGGTATTCTTAATATTTTCGGGGACCATCAACAAACCTATTTTGGATGGTTTCTGTAATATGAAGTTTTACAAAGGAACAGATTTGAGAGCCATAAGGAAGCTGAGGGACAACTTTCATTTGGAAGCTTTTGCAGGCTGCAGGAATTTAATGCTCTCCTTTTGGATGGTAAAAACTTACAACAGCTGTAGAGATAGGCTGTGCAATACCTGCTCATTAAGAAAAAAAATGACTATGCCAGGATAAGGAAGCATGAAATTGTGCTGAAAGGTATTTATAGGTGCACCAGAGGTGGGTTCCTACCAGTTCGGACCAGTTCTACCGAATAGGTAGTAGGCCGCTGGTAACGTCACAGAGCCGGTTCTGCTCTGTGGGCACCGCCATCTTTTTATTTATTTATTTTCCCCCCACATTTTTTCTTCTTCTGCGCATGCACAGAAGCTGAGTTTCCGGCACTGTGCATCCGTCGCCATCTTTTTTTCAGCCTTTTTTGGGGGAAATTTTTTCAGACCTTTTTTCCTACTGTGCATGCACACGCGCACAAGGCGCGCACATGTGCACAAGACACACCCATGCGGTGTGGGAGGCAGCGAAACGGCAGCGAACTGGCAGCAAGGTAAGTTAGAACCCACCCCTGAGGTGCACCTCTGTTCAACTGGAGTCCCTGTTTTTTTTGCCATTTAGAGATTTTATTATAATGTCAGGCAAAAGCTAGCTTTAATTTTCTGGTAATTCATTGATATATTTTTTTATTCTATGCAAAATAAAGCTAATGCCCCAAATATTTTTTTTCTTATTCCCACCAGTGAAGTAGACATAATAATGACATCTTCAGCATACTGTAACACTTGAGTTGCGTAATCAGAAAGCATTTGAATGATTGGATTGAGGTATAAAGTGAAAAGTAATTGAGTCAATATACAACTTGTCATATACCTTTATATATTGGAACTGTTTTAGCCCTGATTTTCCGTGGAGGATTCCCATTCAAGCACTGCCATCCTTAACTTCTCAGCCTTAGTGGTTACTGATACACTGATCAATGATGAAGACTGTTACTTGATATCTGATTATGATAAGGACATTTTATAGTGTTTTCCTGGAAACCGTACAGAATTGGTTTGCCACAACCATCACTTTCTCCCCCTTTTCCTCTTTAATTTAACCTATGTTAACCTAGGATTCCCAATGCTCTCCCAACCAAATATTGATTAGGACTAACTCTGCTTAAATCTTTCGAAACGTAAAAAGTTTGTCTACATGCAACCTGCTATTGAAACCGTTACTATTTGTTGTAAATGTTGCTATAATCAAAAAAGAACCTTGAATGACACACCTTTCCCAAATGAATTCTATTTACTCACACCTACATATCTAAAATAGATACGTCTTTGTCACAGATATGTCTATCTTCAAGGTTAACGTTTTAGTATTGCTATGATTTAATCAGCGAGGTTAGAATGCTGCATCCCCATAGACAATGTGTAAATGAACACATTGACTGATAGATGGATTAAACATCAGTCCAAATTTTGAGCTGAAAAGCTTCATAGACGTCTTAGGTGAGATATGACTGGTCAAATTATACCAATTTTATTCATGCTTGCCAAAAAGAGCATGTCATAAATACTTTGTTTTTTTATATAGAATTTAAAATAACAGAATTGGAAGGGGCCTTGGAGGTCTTCTAGTCCAACCCCCTGCTTAGGCAGGAAACCCTACACCAGACAAATGGTTATCCAACATCTTCCTAAAAACTTCCAGTGTTAGAGCATTCACAACTTGTTGTTCCACTGATTAATTGTTCTAACTGTCAGGAAATTTCTCCTTAGTTCTAAGTTGCTTCTCTCTGATTAGTTTCCACCCATTGCTTCTTGTTCTACCCTCAGGTGCTTTGAGAATAGTTTGACTCCCTCTTCTTTGTGGCAACCCCTGAGATATTGGAACACTGCTATCATGTCTCCCCCAGTCCTTCTTTTCAT
>JANHFT010008774.1:6531-20191 GCA_032467955.1 Pseudoxenodon macrops
GGGATTTTGCAATATCCTTCCACCTGCCACACCCACAAAGCCAAGCCCACCACACCACACCACACCCAACAAGCCACATATTGCTAATGTTACTAAGGTTGAGTAGATGCAAAATGTTAGTATAGATATTAACTTGGTTGGCGAGTAGGTTGGGCTTTGGTGCATGCATGTACTTTGGGCATGTCTTATTTTTATCTTGTTACCCTTATAATTATGTTATACCAATAGCTGTCCTCTTTTTTCTTATTCTTTTTGCAGCTAGACATGAAACATTAGTAAGGAATAATCCAGTTGCTTTGATTTGTTTTGGCCTCCTGCCTTGTAGGCAGGCTAAACAAAAAGCACACTTGACCTTGCTAACTAGTTTGAGTAGTTATCCCTACAGAGAAATTGACAATATTTTTTAAATAAAAACATCATAGGAAAATAAAGGAATAATATGACCATCTGTTTTGTTTTTCAGAGACCATTGTCCATGTGGAGAATAACAAAATGACTTCGAGATGGAGATAGGCAAATACTTTAGCCAGGTAAAATGAGCTAAAGCACTTTTTAAGTTCAGAATGTCCAGAAAACATTCTGAAACAGCTTAGACAGAGATCTCCCTAGTTCACTAAATCTGTAACTATAGATACAGCACAATCAGATTTGCAAAATTCTGTTATTGTAGCCAATCTTAATAAAAGTACTCTTAATCTGTAAAATAACAGGTTAATTGATACAATCAGCAAATTATTCACAAGGCACCTACAGTGGAAATATCAGGATTGGCTGGAAAAACAAAATGTATTTGCAGAGGAGCAAGTTGGCTTTAGAAAAAGCTGATTCACCTAGTTTTCCATCATGTCATTGAAAAATACTCCCCCTGCAACATAGCCTTCTTTTAGACCAGTGATAGCTAACCTTTTTCTTCTTGTGTGCCAAAAATGGCAGCGTGTGTGCTAGCGTGCGCACACGTGCCGGGCACCCCCCTGCACACTGCACTGCGCATGCACGCGCACCCCCATTGGGCCGTTTTTCACCCTCCAGAGCTTTCAGGAAAGCATGCTGAAGCCTCTGGAGGACGAAAAAAATGGCCCTACCAGGCAAACAGGAAGTCCATTCCCAAACTTCTGGTTTGCCCGTTGGGTCATTTTTCACCCTCTGGAGGCTTTCCTGAAAGTTCCTGAAGCCTCCAGAAGGTGAAAAATGGCCGAATATCATGGCCGAAAATCAGTTGGCCAGCAAGCACAAGTGCGCTGGAGCTGACAAGCAACGCCTCACGTGCCCTCAGAAATGGCTTGCGTGCTATAGGTTCGCCGTCACTGCTTTAGATTATTGTCATATACTTCAAAGTAAAATTTGATTCCATATCCTGAACTAAATTTTATAAAAACAAAAAACTGAAGGCCTCCTCAACTGACAATGTCTACTTCATTTAATACTATGGTACTTGAAGGAACCTCACTCAAAGTAAGATGGCCCTCTCGGGGCCCTCCCATCAGTGTCACTATAACTGAGAAAGGCATCAAGCAGGGCATCAACCCATCTAATACTCATACTCCTCTTTTTAAATTCTTTTAGACTTGTTTTTAATATGTACTTTCTATTTTAATACATTTATACATCTTTTTCCAATTTTTCTTTGGTGCATCTTTTATGCTTTTTAATTGACCATATCCCACACTTGCTATGCTGGTCTATGGCCATAATAAAGATATGATGATAGTAGCCTATGTAGATACCGTGTTTCCTCAAAAATATGACCTGTCCTGATAATAAGACCAACCCTGCTTTTTGGGGTGGGCGTAAATATACACCCTCCCCTGAAAATAAGCCAGCCTGAAGGGGTGGGCTTGGCCAGCATAGCAGGCAGCCCTTCCCTTCCCCGGTCAGCTAGGGGCAGCTGGGCCTCTTAAACTGGACCCACGGATCAGCTGAGCTGATCCAGAGCTGCCTCTCTATTCTCCCCCCCCTGTTTTGGCGCTTTTGGGGAAACACGGTACACTTGCATGAACAAAAATCTCCTTTCTACAGCTACTTGTGCTGTTTGACCTACTGAAATGTACAAATATCTTCTTGCTACTGAAGATGCCATTTACTCACTAGTACCTGGAACTGGGTGACTTTATGTGTGTGATGTTAGACATAATACTATTATTAGAAATAATATGTTGTTAGATATCTTAACATTTGAGATATCTCATATTTAAATATATATATGTTAGAAAATGTTAAGATTATAGATGTTAGAAATAATATTATAAATAAACAATTGGAATATTTGTCCCATCCCTGTGTTTATTCATGTCTGAATAAGCCTATAATTGTCCTACAAAATGCTATTAATATACCCCAAACTGAGATGTGGGAAATGAAAGTCAAGCATGGCATGGTGCCTCAGCATTCAAGCTTGTGCATTTCCCCACCAACTTTTAATAGAGATTTAAGCATGGAACTGTTCTCTAAGAAACAACTATTCTAGCTACTCATACTTAAAATAATTTTAATAAGACATTTCCAACAGGTTAAATTAAGAAACAGTTATTTATAAAGGATGAGAACTACAATAAAATTCTCATATTCCAACCTTACATAAACAGGGACCTTCAGTGTCAAAAGGACATACAGTATTAGTAGACAATGTGACACACCAATCATTCCTAAACAGAAGAATGCATCTTCAACAAACATTCTAATATATGTACAAAGAGAAGAGATCAAATAAGGAAACTACAAGACTTTGGCCTTAGCTTTGTTTAAAGAAACTGTAGATATTATTTCCCAAAATCATATTTAAGGTACCTGAAACAATTAATGATATAACCTTTGCCTTGTTTTCTGATATTAAAGAACATTTTTGAAGTGTGTACATAGGACAAAATTTGCATTATTCCGAGACAGTCAGTAAATGTCTTTCTGATGGCTACAATTCATGCTAGATGACAATTACAAACTATATTATAAGCTTATGAAAACACTTCCTTTGTTAGTGTAGAGAGTAGCATTTATTCAAAACGTCATGCTACAATTGCTTACATAAGGAAACTACATATTGCCTTACCAAATTAAATGCAAAAAAGGTAAACTCTTCCTGATAGTAATGGCCTCATCCTTTCAGAAAGCAGATAGTGGCATATTTCCTGTAGCAGTAGTAATGTGTGAGATAATAAACATTTCTGATTTCTAATTATTGAAAATATATAACCT
The DNA here is from genome assembly GCA_032467955.1 of Pseudoxenodon macrops. Taxonomy (NCBI): domain Eukaryota; kingdom Metazoa; phylum Chordata; class Lepidosauria; order Squamata; family Pseudoxenodontidae; genus Pseudoxenodon; species Pseudoxenodon macrops. Next base: position 9,721 of record JANHFT010008774.1, read on the forward strand.
TGGACAAACTAGATAAAATACACCTTGAATTAGAACTTGCAATCTTCATGAATATAATACAAAGAAGTTTGACTTTCTCACGAGAGCCAGAAGCTCCTTTTATTGTTTCAGGCCACCTTATTTTAGATTTTATGTATCAAAAGTTGCTTTTAGGCACCTAGAAAACAAATCCTTAGTTCTGAGCATGGGGCATCATCAAATATGTGGATGAACCATACCAAAAGATCCCCATGTTGAAAATGTGCATGTATGAAGGTTTGGTCACTAAAGCACACCCAAAGACTCTGGAAAAGTAAAGTTAAAACAAAACTACTAACAACACAGCTGTAGGGCTGTTTAAGAATTTCACTTTTCTCATATGCTAGTAAGATAATGCATAGGAGTTTGCAGTAGGTGAAAGAAAGATCTGGGTCACGACTTGAGATTTCTCACAGATTCATGGCTACTGTTGGAGCCATAGTGGAAGAAAGACTCTTTACTTGGCTTAGGCTGGTAGGCCACTTATAAGTTTTAGAGATGAGAACCTATGCTGTTATCACCACATGGGATAACTACTGTAGCATGCTCCATGTGGACTGCGTTGGGAAGACACCTGAAGCTATTAATTGGCACAGAATGCAGAGTCCAGAATTCTACCAAGATAACACCTATTATATAATCATTGTACTGATGTCACTAAACCTCAGGATCCAATTCAAAGTATTGGCTACCACTACTAAATTAGAATAGAGCACCAGATAAACATCAGGAACCACCTAACCCAAATAGAATATAGAATAAGATTGGAGGTCTAGTCCAACCTCCTGCTCAAGCACAAGAACTTAAACCATTGCGGCCAAATGGCAGTCTTCTTGAAAACCTCCAGTGATGGAGCACCCACAACTTCCGTAGTTAAACTTGATTCTTTCTGCTTTGTAAGAGCATCAAGGAAAGGTTTGCTCAAAGTCTAGTCCTTGCTTGAGGTAGAATGGGCATTTGCAGATCACAGAAAGCAGGCCTTCTCAGTACTTGCCTCAATAATGTGGAACATGCTGATGGTTGAGATATGGCTAACCCCTTCACCCTAGGCATTCTGGAGAGCTCCAAAGTTTCTCCTTTTTAAAGGAGAAATTGATTTTGGATTGATGGTAATTAGATAACCGTTTTAATTATATTATGGTTCAAGTCAGGTAAGTTCACCTTTAAGGATGTGTTTTTTTTATTGTTACCATCTAGATTTGATTAGTGCAGTATAAGAAGGTTAAAAAAGTACTTTTCCGAATGGGTGGCTGGCTGGATGTGTATGCATGTAGTATCCGTACAAACACACACGTTCAATATCACCCATTGTTTGAAAAGGGCATACAATTGATTATCATAATTTAAAAGTCTTTGAAACTTATTCTTACAGCACAGAATGAATATTAACATTGCATTGTAGTACTGGGTCATTGTACCATTGATACAAAGAATTTTTTATTCCATTTTTTATCTAAGAATGCTACCTTTAAATGAACTTGCACAATAGAACAGGGTATTGTGAAAAACATAGCCAAATGAGATACAATTGGATGAAAATAAAGCTGAAATGTTTATATGAAAGATTAGCAATGTCCTTGGCCATTTGCCTTACATGGCATTCATAAGCAAAATATGATTTTTCTCAGAGAACATTTACTACAAACAACACTGTTAATCATTTTGAAAACATTTTCTGAATTTCAAAATATTTTCTTTAGAGAATCTTATTTGTCACGTTTTGTTTCAATAGACATATGTAAGAGATAATGTTATGTTTGTAGGTTTTGAGATACTTTCGTACTTGAACTATTAACAAAATATTGTTTATTAACCCAATAGCACCTAAATTCAGATTGCAGAAGTAGATGTTTTAGTGCACAAATCTAAACCAATATAAGAAAACTGTCACTAAATTCTTATACAGAGGAGTGTCATTTGACCTCTCTATCCCTAAAATAGGAACTACAAGTACAGGTATCTTTATTTTAGTCTTCTCTGTTAGAATTCCCTTGCTCTTATTTGATCCAATGATGCATCTGTACTTTACCCCATTCACATTCTAATGTTCAAATAAGCAACAGGAGAGAGGGAGAAGGTAAAAATCAGGATTATGAGAAAAGAACAATTTCATGTCTGAAAAAGCAAATTCTCCTTTAAAAATATCTTACTAGTAACAGCCCCATTGATTTTGCATTTCTTTGTTTATTTTACTATCTAATTTAGAATTATAATGCTGATGGCATACCAGTTATCAATGCAACATAAAACTGACAATAGTAATTAGCATAAATTATTAATTGCATTAAATAAAACAACAGAACCATACAGAATATCAATATAATCATAAACAACTATGGATTTAAAATAGGGAATGTTTCATAAATTTGCGTGAATGTACATATATAAACACCATTCTTCAGATTTTCAATTAAAAACAATGATAGGTAGCGGAACTGGGAAAAAATCCTGGAAAATGGCTGCTTATCTAAATTAGGCTTTAGGTAAGAGTCATGTCATGGAAGCTATTGGTATTTAATTAGCAATGGCAATTTGATGGAGGGGATTTCAAAGCAAATGAACCACAAGCAAATATTTAAATATGTGACAGTTCAGTGTAACCTCTTCATACAAGCCTTTATGATGACTATGTCATACAAAATGTTACCATCAGTGACTGCACATTTCTTTGACATGTCTGTGCTGTTGAATTTAATACATCTTTCATGTTAATTTTTAAAAGAATATGATTTTGTTTCAATGTTTACATTTTCTGGGGCCACTAAAATCTGCTTTCTGAAGCACACTGCACAAATAAATCACCAATTATTTCTTACGGGCATGAATATATATATATTGATATATATTGATATCAGCAGTACTAAATTCCACTGCCAAATTAGTAAAGTGCTACATTTAGTTCAGCTTTAAATAAACAATATACTAATTTTAATAAGTCAGCAAAGATTTATTTTAGTTCTAGTTCAGACATACAGTCATGTGCAAGGTAATTCAATACTCATTGTAAGAAAAAAAACTATGAAAATTGTTTTACAGCTGGTTTTGATCAGCTCCCTTTGTTTAACATTAGAAACTAACCTCTAAAAGATATATACAAGCTGCACATCCTACAGGTAATAGTATCCAGATGGGATGCTCTTACTGAACATCATGCTCAATATCATAAAGAATATACTGTGAAATAAGCACCTTGGCATAGACCTCGATGTTAACTTCTACTGTGCTTCCCTTAGTCCTTATGCTTGATGAAACTTGGTGGAGGTTCCTCACAGGTAGACCAAAGAAGTTTCAGATCAAGATTTATGCAATCTGTCTACAACAGCAAATATTAGCTTACCAATAATACTTTTCATTTTTTAGTAGAACTATATTAGCACTTTTGTGGCAATGTAAACCAAATTATCAAGGATGCGCATCTTAGCTTATCAGCTTGATATGAATTAGGGTTTAACCAAATGAAATGAGTTAAGATTTTGTCATTTTTGTCCCTTTTGAGGTTGAAAAGAAAAGTTTGGTCCTGTTGGTCTTACAAGATTGATTTTACTAACTTACAATGGGTCTCTGCCATTCAAAAGACTTTAACTCACAGGGTCCATAACATATGTTCTGCCACAGTATTTTTCATAATTGGGCTGACAGCCTCTCATACAGGCTTCCCTTACAGCAGCAGGCCCCATCTGACCCCAACTTGTGTTGTGATTATTCTTAGTTTCACTTCTCCCTTTTGACCTTATTAGTGACCTGGCACACTTCTGCTAGCATGACTCTAACACAGAGTCACTAAAACTACTGAGAATATTCCCACCATGTTGATGTGATATTTCCTGGAAGGTATGTTCATTATAATAAAGAAACATCCAAACTGTTTTGCTACCATTCCTACATTGCATATGAAATCATTAGAAAATATGCTTTCTCCAATATTTTTAACCATGAATGCATGATACTATAAATGCTAGAATAGGAATGAAAAGAGAAGAAAATACATCTTATTTGTACAAATTCCAAGAATTCTACTTTAAAACACAGGTTCTTTCCATGTGCAACAGGTTCTTTCCATGTTCTTTCCCAGGCAAAAGAAGTAAGGATAAACTGCATAAACGTTCTGTTTTCCATTTCTCTTCGATTGAGGACCAAAGCACTAGACTGGATAGGTTTAGAAACTGAATGATTCATTTGAGCTTGGCAAAGAGGGAAGGGGAAGAGTAGCTACCAATATGGGAACAGTCTGCCCCAAAGCCACAGTATTGCAAAAAGGCACACAGGCACTCACAGCAATAAAAAAGCTGCCTCATTTCTTAAACTGAAACATCATTTAATCAAATAAGTCCACAACCAATGCATACTATGAAAGTGCCTATGTTTCTACATCGCTGCCTATAAAGTGGATAAGAACTAAGGTAGGGTTTTAATCATATGATGGTCATAGTAGGCAATGAATTAGATTATTTGTACAAGAACACACAGGATTAAATCATCCCTGAAAAAAAGTTCATGAACTCAGAGAATTATGGACCCTTAGATGACACTCCAGGGTGTATTTCTGTACCAGTTATATTTGAATTGTTGCTGGTATCTATTCTTAGAAAATAAGTATCCAATCCTCTTTATACATATTCTGATAATTTCTTATATGTGGAGCTAATGTACTTTAAAAAACAACAACGAAGATTGTTAGGAAGCTGGCAGGATTTGTTTGTGCATTGCTGAGTCAGAAGGATAGGAATGAATACAACTGCAAATAAATAAATAAAATCCTGATTATTTACAGATAGTTACGAATAAGTCTTAAAGAAGAATTCACTCAGAATTTCCTTGAGAATATCTTTATTTATACTAAGAATACAATCTGCCAAAATTTTAGGAAAGTCACTCCTTTCCACTCCATTCCATAGATGAGAACAGGGATCATTGCCTAATGACTGTTTTTCTCATGCCTATACTTCAGACTTCCCACTAAAATGCAAATCTAAGTTTCACAAAACCCATGTCATACCTACTTTCTCTTTTCCTTTGAATAAGCACAAAGTACTTTCTAATTTGTGAGTAGAATACAAAAGTTAAAACTAAATATTCCTTTTTTAAAAGCCATTTGAAAAGAAAACAATACTGTACTTTATGCTTTCAGTAACAGGGCCTGCATCTCTCAACATAAACTACGGTATTTCAGGATTTTTCCTTCCACATAGCTTTTTCCCCCCTTGGGTTTCCCTATGTCCAAAATATGATATTGAAGAACTGTCAGATTTAGATTTTTTTTTTTAACAACTTAGAGATGATATCAAAAATAGACTTACAACTGACAGGGCAAGATAATGAGTTATAGAAGGATATTTCACTGGATCTACAAAAAAACATGAGCTTTTAAAATTTAGAAAGGAAATATGAATGACAAACCTGGATAATGACCTGGATAACTTTTTCCTACTGGATTTATAAAAGAAGATTGTTAAAACCTTGAAGATCTTGATGTAATGGGAAGAAATATTAAGACTGTTAGAAGTAAAATGAAGAAGTATAAAGTTGATGTATGTGATCAATGTCAAAAAAAGAGAGATATCTTACTTCTGGCTACACTATTTGGACTTTCTGCTGACACCAGGACTGAAAAAAAGTTTTATGGATTTGTTTATAGATAAGAAATGGGATGGAGATAAATGTTTGTAACTTTAGAGAGAGTGAAGATTACCAAATGTGTTAATACTTGTTGAGATAAATGTTTGAAGTAACTTCTTTATATATTTCTTTTCTCTTGCTTCTCTTTTTCTTTTTCCTTGCACTTTTTCCTTCTATTTTCTTTTCTTTCTATAAGTTTACGTTGAATTAAATTTTATATTATAATCAACATTCTTAATACAATTATGCATAGATAGATAGTAATTGTGTTTACTTCTTTTTGCCTAACCTCCAGGTACCCCAATTATACCATCTGACTTACTTCCTTACTTACCCCCTTTTTATATCTGCATAAAAACTCTTATACTTATTGCTAACAGGAATGCAATGTAGACTAGCAAATCGTTTTGATTATTTGTGATAGAAATTTTTTAAGAAGAGTATTGTCTTGCCAGAAATTCATTAACAGCATGAAATGGATTACATTCCCAGATAACACTTTACATTGGTTTACTTCTAAGTAGATGGGTAAATAATTGGGCTATGTATTAGAATGCACGGAAAGAGTGAACACTAGGTGTCAGTGTAAGAAATGAGGAAAAAATAAATAAAAAACCTGTTGCTTCCAATCAGGTGGATAAGCTAAAAAACCAGAACCAGCTGTGACCACATTTACTTGTAACTGCATAATACTGTTAACAAGCCAACCTTCCTTAGAAAACTGATTCCCAAACCATCAGATTCACTTGAAATCAGATAAGTATTAGAAGCCGCAATGATTTCTCTCTATTAAATGCCACTGAAGTGGTTGTTAAAATAAAGCAAAATACCTTATAACATTAGGCATTAATTTATTCCATCAATACTTGTCAAGGATGTATTCAGATGGCAGTTGACCATACCAACTGTAACTCTATAAAAGTTCTTTAATAACTGGCATAGGATATGAGTATTACAGTTGGTAATTTGGAAAGTGTAATGGCTACTGATCAGATTAATTTATTTGGACTGACGCAGGCCTGGTACGGGCATATGTGGTTGGAATACGCTTGTCTATGCAAAACGGTCCAGCTGGAATGATCATTTATTGAAAAAAAATAGAAACGTTGATGTTACTTTAAATATAACTGATTTCTTAGCCCAAGGATTGCAGTCTGGCACATGTTTAGCTTAGACTAAAATTGGCAAGTTTTTAAAAATAGTTGCTTTATGCAGAATTTTTATTTTACAGCCATCATCATTTATTCACATACACACTTTCTCTTGTAGCTGCTTTCATAAGTTAGCTGCAACTTAGCTGAATTTTTTTTTAATGTCATTTTTATTTTGTAGGTTAAAACATAAATTTAAAGCAATACATAAAAATAGGTAACTCTTTGAATTTTAAACATTCAGTGATGACCTTTAGATTCAAGAGATGAAAGAAAGTTGCTGTTTTGGTTGAGAAAATCCAAGAAACTTGTAATTGAATTTTAAAATAGCCCACAACTTCTAAATGTTATTTTTACTATGGTTTTATTCTCCTAAAGTATTTCTGTTCTCCTGCACAGGTTAGGGTTGAGCACTTGACATCCCATAACCCCTTTCTCCACCACCACCCCGGAGATATTTCTTTGTATTTACCAGCAAAACAAATGCACAGTTTCTACAAGGCATGATGCACCTGTTTTATCCCATTAATTCATTCTCAGGCCCAGCCAATTTCAATTATTTGATGAGAATTTTCACAGCATCACAGAGTAGTAGTCCTTAAGGATGGATGGGAGGATATGATCCAATAATCAATTTTCAAGCTTATAATCATAATTGGTTAAAAGTCACAATTAAATTTGCGCACACACAAAGCATGCATATAAGGCTGATTTTGCTTGTATCCAAACAAAATGTCAGCACTCTTCCCTGCCTTAACTGGACAAAAGAAGAAAAGCCAGTCGCTACAAAGTGCAAACCCTGGTCTATAATAAACTTGCAACAAGAAAATAAGAATAGCTGTCTCAAAAATAAAACCAGGAATTTATTTTTATTAGATTGGTTTTATTAGAAAACCAAGAAATTCAATTGTCAGTCTGTTCCAGGCTGTCTCAGTTCTCTGGAACTTATATTGGGGACACAGAGGAAAGATGGAGATGGGAGTATCCAATTTACAAAGTTTCCTCATACAATCTGGAATCAAGGGCAATATCTATCTATCAAACATTTAGCTGATCAAACCATTTTGAAATTGTTGATTTTGGAGGTGGAAAGGAATGAGGCTTTTTAGTTAGCTGCTATATATTGTAAACTGCTATCTTCAGGAAAAAGCTGTATCAGCACTTTTGAATTTTCTTGTTGAATAATTTTCTGAGGGATTATAGAAAAAAATTGCATTTGCAAGTATCAAGTGTTCACTCATTGTAGCTACACAGTGATAAATCAAGGAACAGAGAGAAAGTAAAACTACCGGTACATGTTATAATTCAACAAAATATGTGCTTCATGATACAACTAAACAATACTATGTATTTGGTATTAAACAGAATTGATATTGTATTTTGACATTGCCTTCTAAGACAGGAGATAATTAGGAAAATATATTTTCCCATCTGTACTAATATTCCATGATAAGGAACATTCAGATATTTGAAATGTATGCAGCTTTTAAAAAAGTTATTTGTTTGCTATAGAGCACATATTTTTTATAAAATTCTTATTTCTTGCATTATTATGTTAAATAGTAATATAACAATTAATACTACTTCCTAATGCTCTGGGTTTTTTTCTTTTTACAATTCTTTAATCCCTTTACTCAGGGTGGAGTTGGAGTGGCTGAATGGAGCTGAGCATTTACTGGCCAGATGTCCTTCCTGACGCCTATGTGAAGTTCTCAGCAGATATTTTCACTTTACACCCTGATAGAGAAACATCTGCCACTGCTTAGGATTGAACTCTTAACTTTCCATGTGGGAACTGAGTGTATAGGCCACCACACCACTCTGATTCCTAATGCTCTGATATTCTGTCAAATAAAAATATGGTTTTTATTCAGTTTCTGTGCCTGCAGACTTCTGTACTATTGGACCAAAACAGGTGTATGTTAAGACTGAACATCCAATTCCTAACCAAATATTAGAAAATAAAAGATTTTACCCAGATAGTTTTTATATTTTCTTTACCTATTCATATATACCTAATATATTTTCTGGTCTACTGAATTTATAACTTTCTATTAAGCTCAAATGTTTAGCTATCAAGAAGATTGTTTCCATCCTGTGATTAACAAGATCCCAATGGGATAACTACTTCTTATTTTATCCAATTGCAAATTATATGACTTTTTTTCTATTTTGGTAACCTCTTTAATTAAGGTCCTCACAGGAAGCTTTATTACTTTTTAAAACAATCACATAAAACAAGGAGTTTTTCTGATGTCCTACTGTCAAGAAGTGACAGTGGCAAATAAGTTTCTAAAAGTAGTTAAGTAGTATTTACCATATGTTAACTAATATTTAAACTTCCGATAATTAATTTAGCACACACGTTATTTTAAAGAAATCTAGGAGCGACACACAATTACAACTCATATTATTCATTCATAAATAAAAATATTTAACACCAAACCATAATGGCAGCCATACTTAAAAATGCACATTTTACAGGATGTCTTCAATGTGCAAATTTAGAGCATGCAAACATGACAATTTATTTTTTATTAAATAAAAATATAACTCATTATTTCCTATGTACTTTAATTCCCTCAGAATACTGAAAGAAGATATATATTGTTTTTTCTTAATTGTTATATAGAGTTTTTGATGCAACAAGGCAAAGGGTGTTGCATAGATTCTTGGCATCAGGCATTGGGTAATATTTGACAGCTTTACTTCTACATTATGAAATGCAGCAAATGGAGATTACCTATCCTACTGGTAATATTCATAAAATGGGTTAAATATCATTATACTGATCTCACTTTGTCAGATACAAGATATTTCACTGAAACTGTTGATCTTCTGTTTTCATTTGTTCAACAACAACAAAAACCTTACCAAATTAATCAGTTGAGTATGGACAATGTCTTCAACCAATATTGCTGATTCATGTAGGGGCCTGCGAGCATCTCCTAAGGAAAACCTAAAAGACAATTTACTGTAATTAGCAAACTAAAAAAATGCAGAAAGAGAGAGAAAAATAAATATATAGTGCTAAATAGTAAAATAATTATTAAAACATATGACGCAAATAGATTGAGAAGAAAAAAACTATATGTTCAACCTAAACCTTATGCCTTTAGCTTGGGCATAAATCAGGATTTTAAGAATTCTATTTTGTGGGAAGAAAATGCTTAGGGCCAATTAAGCTGTCTCCCTATTTCAGTGAGTAGTTAATAGCTGTATCCACCAAAAATTCCTCCATCCTTAAAATTCAAAAGTTTCTATCGGCTTCCTGAAACATGCCACTAATGTAAACTTTATTTAGCAGGATTTAGGGTACCTAGAAAATCGCTCATAGTCCTGTACTCTATAAATTTATCTAATCTCCATCAAAAATAGTGGTCATCACAATATCTTGTGGCAAAGAATATACTATACCAATTTTATCTATAGAAGGGGCAGAATACCATCTATAACAGTGATGGCTAACCTTTTTACCATCGCTCAACAAAAGCGGGGGCAGTGCGGGATGTGTGTCATGTGCTTGCGTGCCACATCCATAATTCAATGCGCCCTGCCCCTCCACGCATGCGGCTTCGACCCCCCCTGATCCCCCTCCTTTTGGCACACAATGGCACGGTGGGCCTGGTAGGCCCATTTTTCACCCTCCCCCGGCTCCAGAGGCTTTCTAGGAGCCTGGGGAGGGT